>MU389814.1:0-116272 GCA_022578765.1 Xylaria sp. FL0933
TAACCCTAACCCTAACCCTAACCCTAACCCTAACCCTAACCCTAACCCTAACCCTAACCCTAACCCTAACCCTAACCCTAACCCTAACCCTAACCTAACCCATTTAATTTCTTAAACATTTTAATTATAAATTTTTTTAAAAAATACCGCTCGGTAAACGAAGATAATAATTTAGCGCACGCTAGTAAAAAAGTGGCAATATTTAATAAAAAAATAAATCTTTTTAAAAAACATTGCTCGGCAAGCAAAAATAATAATTTAACGCACGCTAGCAAAAAAGTGGTAATATTTAATAAAAAAATAAGTTTTTTTAAAAAATACCGCTTAATAAACAAAGATAATAATTTAGCGCACGCTAGTAAAAAAGTAATAATATTTAATAAAAAAATAAATCTTTTTAAAAAATATTATTTAATAAACAAAAATAATAATTTAGCGCACGCTAACAAAAAAATAATAATATTTAATAAAAAAATTCTTGTTTATTAAAAACAATAAAAAGTAAACAAAAGCTAAGCGCTAATTAAAAATAAAAAAAAAATTATAAAAACAAGATATTAATTATCGCGTTATTAAAAACTTTAATAAAAATAAACGTTATATTGTTTAATAGTTTATATTTTTAAAAATTATTGAGTTTTTTAAAAAAATAGCAGCATAATAAATAAATTAAATAAACATAAAATAATTATATATATAAACCTAGTATAAACAATGAATTTCGCGTGAAAAAGTTTCTTTAAGTTTAATTATGTTTTTTGTACGCCTTGAATTTGCGCCGAACCTGCGTTAAATAAAAATATAATTTAAGCCGATAAGTCGTAATAATGCTAAAATTAATCTACGTAAAAAAAATCCACGCAAAAAAAATCTACGCAAAAAATAAACAAGAACACGTCGCCTTAAAATCATAAATAAATAAGCTAAAGCAGTCGTCGATAATATATTTAAAAAACTATTTTTTAATAATAAATTTAATTTTAACGCTATTTTAAATCTTAATTATAAAAAAAAAAAAACTTAAAGTAGTAGTTTAGTTTTAAAAAGCTACAGCAGTAAAATTTATTAAATCAAGTTAAATAAACGCGGTATAACTATATATATAAACCTAGTATAAATAATATATTTTATAGAAAAAAATTTTTTTGTTTTTAATTTAACTTTTTTTATGCCTCGAATTTAAATTAAATTCAAGCTAAAAAAAAACAGCGTTTATTATAAATAATAAGCAAATTTAAAGCGCAAAAAAAACTAAAACCTTAAAATAACTAAATTACTACTTTTTTTTTTACGAAAATATTTTTTAGCACTATATTAATTATATTTATTGCCACTTTTTTTAACCTCGAGTTTTTATATTTATTTTAAAATTAAGTTCTCGCTATAGCTATTATTCAAGCTTTACTTAGCGTTAAAGTGGCTATTTATATAAATAGCTTTAAAGCACTTAAATAAAACAGCTTATTTAAAGCTAATAAAACGTTTTTTTTTTTTAATATAGTAGTAAAATATATTAAATATAAAAACAACGATTTATTTAATATTTATATTAAGAATATATAAAAATATAATATTAGTTATTAAGTTAAATAAACGTAGTATAACTATATACGTAAACTTAGTATATACTGCGCGTTTTATAAAAAAAAATTCATTTATTTTTAATTTTACGTTTTTTATACTTTAAATTCAAGTTAAATTTAACTTTAAAAAAAGTAGTATTAGTTTTAAATAGTGTATAAATTTAAATAACCTTTATATACTTAACTTTTGCTACTGCTTGCGCGTTTTTAAAACAGTTATTTTTAATTTAGTTTATATTATAAACTAGTTATAAAGGCCACCGTGTTAATTGCGGTGTTTTTAAAACGCCACGATACTATAAAAACTATTATAGTATAAACTATACGAAAAAAAACACGAGTTTTTATTACGACCGCTAAAAAAGCCTTTAAATTAAAAAACTTAAATTAAATTCTAAGTTTTTAGCGAAATATATAATGCTTTAATGCTTTAATTAATAAAAGCCGCTTATTATAAGTTTTTATTATTATAGTAATTAAAGCTTATATAATAAAATATATTATTATTATCGGTAGTAAAGCTTTTATATATTTAAACAATAATAATTAACTAAGCTCCTAGTGTTTAAAAAAAACAGCGTTAGTTTTATATAAAAGATTATTACTTTAAGACCATTAAATTAACACTTTTTTTTTTAATAATACATTTTTTAGCACTACTTTAGTATAAACAGTATATTTTGCAGAAAAAGTTTTTTTTGTTCTTGATTTCGCGTTTATTTCACCTTAAATTTAGGTCGAATTAAACCTTAAAAAAAGTAATATTAAACTTTAATCGTGCGCAAGTTTAAATAACCTTTATATATTTAACTTCTGCTGCTGCTTAAAAATAATTGTTTTTTTTTATTAACGTTTTAAAATATATACACTTAATATAAAATTATAAGTAAAATAAACGCGGTATAAATAAATAAATAAACTTAGTATAAACAATAAATTCTAAAAAATAAATTTCTTTTACTTTTAATTTGTTCTTTGTACGCCTTAAATTCGTTTTAAATTAAAGCTAAAAAAAAGTATAATTTAAGCCGATAAGTTATAATAGTGCTAAAATTAGCTTACGTAAAAAAAATCCACGCAATAAATAAACGAAAACACGTCGCCTTAAAATTATAAATAAATAAGCTAAAGCAGTCGTTAATAATATATTCGAAAAGTTATTTTTTAATAGCGAATTTAATTTTAATACTATTTTAGATTTTAATTATAAGAAAAAAAAAATTTAAAGCAGCAGTTTAATTTTAAAGAAGCGCGGCAATAAAATTTATTAAATCGAGTTAAATAAACGCAATATAACCTTTTTTATAAGCCTGGTATAAATAGTAAATTATACTTTAAAAAATATTTTTACTTTTAATTTTACTTTTTTTATACCTTGAATTTACTTTAAATTAAAGCCGATAAAAAGCATAATTTAAGCTAATAAATTATAATAATGCTAAGATTAGCCCACGTAAAGAAAATCCACGCAGAAAAAACCCACGCATAAAAAAAACAAGAACACGTCGCTTTAAAATTATAAATAAACAAGCTAAAGTAATTATCGACAATATATTTAAAAAGCTATTTTTTAATAGCAAATTTAATTTTAACGCTATTTTAAATCTTAATAGCAAATTTAATTTTAACGCTACTTTAGATTTTAATAGCGAATTTAATTTTAACGCTATTATAAATTTTAATCATAAAGAAAAAAAAACCTAAAACAGCAGTTTAATCTTAAAAAAGCGCGGCAGCAAAATTTATTAAATCAAATTAAATAAACGCAGTATAACTATATATATAACTTTAGTATAAATAGTATATTCCGCAAAAAAAAATTCTTTTGTTTTTAATTTTGCTTTTTTTATACCTTAAATTCGGGTTAAATTTAAGTTAAAAAAAAGCAGCGTTAAACGTAAATACAGGTTTACTTCGCTTTATTATCCGTAAAAAAATATTAAATATTTAAAAAACAATAATATTATTTTTATTACTAAAGCTTAGTTTAATTAAGCGGTAGTATTTTATATATTAAAACAGCTACTTTAAAAAATAAAGCTTTATAAATTTTAATATTTGCCGGTATAATTTTAAATAATTTAGCTTAAAAAAGTATAAAAAAATTATTTATATCTCGCGGAAGTTTGCTATAAATAAACTATAGCAGGCTGGTAAAATCTTTAAAACTGCTTTCACGGGTACTTAACGCAAGGTTAATAGCTGATTTATTAACTTAAAAGTTTTTTTTATTAAAGATATTTTAAACGTAAGCGCAACTTTTTTTTTTATACGTAATAAAGCTATAAATTATTTTTTTTTTTTTTAATTCCGCTTTTATTTTACTTTAAATTTAGGTCGAATTTAAGCTTAAAAAAAAAAGCGTTTATTTTAAAAAAAACGCGAGTTTTAATAACTTTTATATATTTAACTTTTGCTGCTGCTAAAAAATAAGTGTTTTTTTTATTAACGTTTTATAATACGTATACTAGGGTTAACGTTATAAAAAAAATAAACGCTAGATAATTATTCATTTAATTTTAATATAAATAATATAATTATTATACTTTAAAAAATCGCTGCGTAAAATTTAATAATATATAAATTGCAGGCTTAAAAAAACTATTATAAAGCTAAAACATATTAAGCGCTTAATTTTTATTAAAAACAATAAGCTTATTAATATTTTTTAATTTAAATATTAATTACGAAAGTTTTTAAGGTTTAAAGGTATTATAAACTTAAATAGCTATTATTAAACAAGATTTAAGCCGATAAATTATAATAATATATAAATAAAATAAACGCTAAATAATTGTTCATTTTACTTTAATATAAACAGTAAAATTATTATACCTTAAAGAATTATTATATTAAATTTAGCAATAATATATAAATCGCAAGCTTAAAGAAATTATTAAAAGAATTGCTGCGCAAGATTTAATAATAGCTTATAAATTATAAACTTAAAAAAACTACTAAAAAAACTTATGTTTAATAGCCTAGTTTAACTAAAGCGTATATTAATTAAAAAAATATATAAAAATACTAAAATAAAAAAAATAAAAGTTTTGCCGGGATAGCTATTTAAAAATATAATAGCTAAGTAAACAAATAAAATAAATATAATATAACCGTTTATTTTAACCGCGTATAAATAAAGAATTTCGTGTAAAAAGTTTCTCTTGTTTTTAATTTTGCTTTTTTTACGCCTTGAATTTAGGTCGAATTTAAGCCGAAAAAAAGCAGAGTTTATATTAAATAAAGCGTAAATTTAAATAATCTTTATAACTTTTATCTCCGCGGTGGCTTACACGTCATTAGTTTTATTAAACTATAGTTACTATTAGAATTTTTTTTTAAAAAGCTTTTGCGCTGTTTAATCATTTATAGCGAAGTAAAAAAAATAAAAATTTTGCCGGAATAACTATTTAAAAATATAATAGCTTAATATATTAAGCGTTTAATCTTCATTAAAAATAATAAGCTTATTAGTATTTTTTGATTTAAGTATTGGTTATAAGAGTTTTTAAGGTTTAAAAATAGCTCGGTAATAAAAAGGTTTTTTTAAGAGGTGGTAAGCTAGTGCGCAAATAAAATAAACGCTGGATAACTATTTAGTTTAACTTAATATAAATAATGGAATTATTATACCCCGAAGAACCGCCGTGTTAAATTTAGTAATAATATATAAATCGCAAGCTTAAAAAAACTACTAGAAAAACTTGCGTTTTATAGCTTAATTTAACTAAGGCGCGTATTAATTAAAAAAATACATAAAAATACCAGGATAAAAAAAGTGTTAGTTTAATAAAAGCGTATATTAATTAAAAGAATATATAAAAATATTAAAATAAAAAAAATAAAAGTTTTGCCGAGATAACTATTTAAAAATAAAGTGGCCAGGTAAACAAATAAAATAAATATAATATAATTATTTATTTTAACCGTGTATAAACAAAGAATTTTATATAAAAAGTTTTTTTTGTTTTCGATTTTATTTTTTTTACGCCTTAAATTTAAGTTAAATTAAAGCTTAAAAAAAGCAGCGGAAGTTTTAAATATTATGCGAATTTAAAGGGTAAATAAACTAGTACTTTAAAACCACTAATTTATTACCTCTTTTTTTAATAATATATTTTTTAGCACTACTTTAGCGCAACCGTAATTTCTTTAAGGTTTTAATTTTTATATATATTTTAAAGCCTAGCTCTCGCTATAGCTATTATTTAAAATATACCCGGCGTTAAAATAACTATTTATATAAATAGCAGCAAAGCACCCGAGTAAAATAGCTTATTTAAAACTAATAAAGGCTATAAAAATAAAATAGCAGTAACCGTGTCGTAAAAAACCTTAATAAATATAAACGCTATAATACTTAGTAGTTTATATTTTTAAAAGTTTTTAAACCTTTAAAAAATATAATAGCCTAGTAAATAAATCGAGTAAATATAATATAATTATATAAAAAACTTTAGTAAAAATAATAAATTTTATAGAAAAGATTTTTTTGTTTTTAATTACACTTTTTTTACACTTTAAATAAAGGTTAAATTCAAGCCGAAAAAAAATAGCGTAAAATATATATAATATATAAATTTAAATAATCTTTATATATTTAACGTTTATTACTGCTTATAAGTTCTTAAAATAATTGTTTATTTTATTAATAATATATAACACGTATACTAAGTTTAGCAGTAAAAGCTTTGCCGAGATTAATATTAAAAAATATAATAGCTTAATAAATAAGTCGAAAACACGCGGTATAACCTTAATAAAAAATTAAAATATAAGGAATTTTGCAGAAAAAGTTTTTTTTGTTCTCGGTTATAAACCCTTTATGCTTTAAATTTAAATTAAATTAAAGCCTATAAAAAACAGCGTTTATATTAAATAAAGCATAAATATATACTTAGCAGGCTTTATTTTTATATATAAGCTATTTTTTTTTTTTTTAACCTTTTTAGCTATTAGTAAAAAAAACTAAAAGCTTATTAATTAATATATTTTTATAACTATTAACTTTTTTTAATTTATTTTAACGCGATTATAAAGTTATTTTATTTACGCTAAAATAAATATATTTAATATTAACGTAAATATAGTGCTGTTATTAAAAAATATATAAAAAACGTTAACGCTTATTTATATAACGCAGCACGTAAAAAAAAAAAAAGCTTTAACGTTATTTAATTTAACGATTTTATTTCACGCGATATAGCTTAAGTGCTAAACGCTAGCTATAGTAAACTATTACCGGTTTATGTTTTATAAAACAAGTAGCACAAACAATAAAAGTTTTTTTTTTTTATAATACGCTTATATACTAGCGTATTTATCCTTAAACTATTAAATAATATTATTTATAAAAAAGTATAAAAAATTATCGCAATCGAATTTTTAGCTTTTATTGCAGAGCTCGCTATAATTCTTAACGCTAAATAAAACTTTTATATATAAAATAAAATACTCGGATAATATTTATAAACCGGTGTACACTTAAAAAAAATTGCTTTTACGTAAACCTTGTTATAAGCAGTAGTTATTGCAGACTTTTAAACTATATAACGCGATTAACCATCGGTGCTGTTTTTATAACTTATTGCTTTTATTTTTTTAAATCGTGCTTAATAGTCTTAGCAAATAATACTTTTTTTTTTTTTACTTTAAATTTCCGCAAAAATTAAAACGCAGGGTGTTTAGTAAGCGCAGCAATTAATTATTTTTATTATTTTTTTTTACTGCGCAGTAGCTTTTTTTACGTTTTTTATTATTTATTTTTTAAATTATCTCGCGGGTTTAATTATTTTTTTCGCGCTAAATATAAACCTATTTATTAAAAAAGCGCACTATAAAATTAAAGAATAAAAATTACGCTATTATAATAAAGTTATCTTAATAAGTTTCGCTAAAAGTATTATTTTTATTTTTTTTTTTATATGCGCATTAATACTTAAAAATATTCGAACAAGCAGTAATATATTAAGCTATGCTAGCTTAAGTTATATATAGTTTATAAACGCGGTATAATTAACGCTCGGTAAGCCTTAAGTATAATTCTTCGATTGTTTTATTATAGTTAGCAACTTCGTAAACGTTTAAAAAAAAAGCCTTAAAATCTTAAATCGTAAGGTTTATCTAGTTAAACCGTATATATAGTATTATAAAAAAAGCGTTAAGTTTAAGCGCAAACTTTTATTAAGGCTAACGCTAATTAAAATCAGCAGAAAAATCGAAATAAAAACGCTTTAAATTTATAACGTAAAAAATAAAAAAACAAAAATTAAATAAAAATAACCTTGCAATAATAGCAAGCGCAATATTAAAAAAAAAAATATATTATTTTTATATATAATATTATTTTAAAGTAAAACTAATTAATAAAAATTATTTTTAACTATATTAATAATATAAATAAATATTATTTAAAAAATTTTAATAAAATAAAAAAAGTAAGCAAACGCGCGCTCGACTAAAAATATAAAAACAGCAACAAAAAAAAATAACTTATTATTTATTATTTACTAATAATAATTTTAAACTAAAGTAAGCAAATAATATAAAATCGAACTATATTTATTATATTATAATAAGCTCGCGATATAAAAAAACAAGTAATTCACTTAAAAAAAGGTTTTTTAAGTATATTATTGTTGTAAAAACTATATATATAAATCTTTTATTTTTCCGGCTTATTCATTAGCTAACTTACTTATATGCTTTTAAACTATAAAACTATAGCTAAATCTTCACTCAACTTTTGCTTACTAAGCTATAATATTATAGTCTTACTTTTTTAATAATAAACAAAAAAATACTTTTTATAAATAAATATTTTTTATTTTATATTTAGATATAAAATATAAAATATTAATATTTTATTTTTTATATTATTATAATAACACGCCGAAAAAGTTTTTTATAAGCATTTTTTTATAGCTTTTAAACAACTTATAATAAATAAATAGCGCGCTTTATAAGGTTATAAAATAATAGTTTTTAGCTACTTAGTATATAAAATACAACTAGTTTAACAATAAATAATAATTTAATATAAAAATAGTTTTAATATTTTTAAAAGCGTATAAAAATAATAAATATTATATAAAACTTAATAATATATTTTAATAATAAGTATAGCTATTATTGTTTTAATTAGCGAAACTATAAAACGTTGTTTTTAAAGTAGTTTTTATTTATTTAAAGCACTGTAATAATAATGCGTGGGCGACCTGTTATATTTAATATACCCACCGTGCACCCAAGGCTTATTTATTTATTTTTTACCGCGTAATCTTTATTTTTTGTTAATAAAAAAGCAGTATTAAATATAATTTATATTTTCTTTATTTTTTTTTTTTGCTTGCGTTTTATTAGATTTATTGTAATTACTTACGCATTAATATATATATTTTATATAAATCTTTTTTTATTTATTGATTTTTGATTTTTTTTTTTTTTTTCTTAAAATGCGGATTATTATATTGATTTAAAAAATAAGCTAATAAATATAGCGTAAACTTGTTTTATAAAAACCTCGATAATTTACCCTGGCCTTTAATAATAAAAAAAAATCACGATTTATATTTTAGTTTTAGCGATATAAATAAATTCATGCTAAATAAGCTTTAAAAAAGTTTACGATAGGCTAATATATTTTTTATACTTTTTACCGGCTAAAACATGTTAAATTTGATTTTTAGGTCGAGATATAAGTAAATTATTTTAAAAACCGCTTTAAATTTTATAACGTTAACTTTAACGCTAATAAGCTTTTTTAAAAATCAACTTAAAAAATAAAAAAAGCAAACTTTTTATTTAAACTTAAACGTTTAGTTAAAGGCTATTAATTGTATAAAAAAGCTAGATCTTGATTAAATTAATGATATAGTAAGGTATAATATTAAACTAACGTTTGTTGAGCCTTAAAAAACCGGTTGCAAAAAAAAAACAAGGTATAATTTATATTTTAATACGACTAATAATACTATGGCTTTTTAAAACAATTTACTAGAAACGATTATATTATAGCAGCGTAATAATAAATATATTATTTTTTTCTCGCAGTTATTATAAAAGCTTTAAGTAAAGTACTGCTTTTTTAAAACGTTAAGCCTAAAATACTAGTTTTTTTTTACTAGCGCTTAGCTTTATATTCTAGACTTTTTTATTTTTTTTCGCTATAAATTTATAATAAATATAAATTATAATACTAAAAAATAAAATATAAGCTAGGTTAATGTGCCACTTTTAATAAAAAAGCTTTTTATGTTATCGTAAAATAATAATTTAAAAGCGAGAATAAAAAAAATAAATAATATAGAAAACCCACTAATTGTTTTTTAAGCGGCCGCTTGCTTTAAAAAAAGTCAACCTGTTATAGCTATAAAAAAAGCCGCGCTTTTATTAGTGCTACTTTTTTTTCTTTTTTTTGTTTCTTATTTATTTAAACAGCTAAATAATAGCAAGGTCGCTAAAATAACCAGCGTTTAAAATGCGGCGTATACTATAACGCATAGTGAAAATATAATAATAAATCAAAATTTAATAATATTTTACGCTTATTACTTCGATTTCTCTAATAAAATAATAGTTGTAAAAATTATTTAAACTGTTTATATTAACAAAAATACCGATAACTTTTTAATAATCATTAATATAGCAAAAAACTAGCTTAAAAAAATCTAAAATTACGCTAAAATAAAACAATATATAAAGGCCTTTTAATTTCTTTTATAATATAAACAAAAACAAAAAATAATTAATTTTTATAGTTTTATATTATTAAATTTATAAGCGCCGACGTTTAGTTTTTATATATTTATATAAAATATATTAATATATAATCTTTAATAAAGTAAACTATATTATAACTAAACTTTTTTTATTATAACTTTATAAAAATAAATATAAAATAAATTCTTGTTAATATATTTGCCGCTTTAGATTATATTTATAAAAAAAATCTAGTTTATATAAACGTTAAAGCAGCTAACGTTTTATTTAACTTTTATCGCGGGGTTATTTTAATTAACTTTGGCTTATTTATTTGCGATAATATTGCATATTAAGCGGGCAGGTTTTTTTAATATATTTTCTCGGAGTTTTTAGCGTTAAAGCATAAAAAAAAAGCTAGTAATATATAAACGTTCGGCATGCTTATATTATTTATTTTAGAATAAATCCTGCTACTAAAAAAAAAATATTATTCTTTAAATTAATAGATTTTTTATATATATATATAAAACGTAAATTATATAATAACTCGGCGAAAAATAAGGCTATAATTAAATAAAGTTTAAAAAACTAAACAAAAATTGCGTGTAAAAGTTTTAAAGATCGACAGCTTTATATAAAGAATACTAGAAACTAAAGCAGAAAAAAAAGTACTAGTTTTTAAGCTCGTTTAAAAAATAAAGGCTTATAGCACTAAGAAAATAATTTAGCTGTTAATATTAAATATATAAAGTATATAAGTTAAAAAGTATAAGTATATATAGGCTTTAAGATTTTTTTTAAAAGTTTAGCAAAAAAAAAGCATAAATAAAGCTATAGAAAAAAAAAACCTAAACACACATAATGTCCGAAATTTAAATTACGAAATTATATATTGTTTATGTTTATTATAAGGGTTTAATTATGCGGCAATTTATATTTTATTTCTACGGCTTTTTTTTAATTTTTTTTGTTAAGCAGCGCTTAATATTTGCTTATATTTTATCGATAATAGCTATAAAACTAAAAAAATGGCTTTTAAAAACCTAGGTGTTAATAACTTTAATATAAATATTGAATATATTATAGCTTTTACGTTTAATTAATTTTACGTAAAAAAATTCCTTTGTTTTTAATTTTACTTTGTTTATTTATTTTACACCTTAGATATAAGTTAAATTTAAGCTAAAGAAAAGCAGAGTTTATGCTAAATAAAGCGTAAATTTAAATAATCTTTATAATTTTTATTTTTGCGGCGCTTTATACGTTATTAGTTTTATTAAGCTATAGCTATTGTTAAAATTTTTTTTTAAGAAGCTCTTGCGCTGCTTAATCGTTTATAGCAAAATAAAAAAAATAAAAGTTTTACCGAAATAACTATTTAAAAATATAATGACTTAGTATATTAAGCGCTTAATCTTTATTAAAAATAATAAGCTTATTAGTATTTTTTAATTTAAGTATTAATTATAAAAGTTTTTAAAGTTTAAAAGTAGCTCGGTGATAAAAAGGTTTTTTTAAAAAATAATGGGCTAGTACGCAAGTAGAATAAACGCTAAATAATTATTTAGTTTAACCTAGTATAAACAGTAAAATTATTATATCTTAAAAAATCGCTATATTAAATTTAGCAATAATATATAAATCGTAAACTTAAAGAAATTATTATAAAACTAAAGTATATTAAGCGCTTAATTTTTATTAAAAATAATAAGCTTATTAATATTTTTTAATTTAAATATTAGCTATAAAAGTTTTTAAGGTTTAAAGGTATTATAAACCTAGATAACTATTATTAAGCAAGATTTAAGTTAATAAGTTATAATAATACCAAGATTAGCCCACGTAAAAAAAATCCACGCAATAAATAAACGAGAACACGTTGTTTTAAAATTATAAATAAATAAGCTAAAGCAGTCGTCGATAATATATTTAAAAAGTTATTTTTTAATAGCGAATTTAATTTTAACGCTACTTTAAATCTTGATTATAAAAAAAAAAAGACTTAAAATAGTAGTTTAGTTTTAAAGAGGCGCAGCAGCAAAATTTATTAAATTAAGTTAAATAAACGCGGTATAATTATATACGTAACCTTAGTATAAATAATATATTTTGCAGAAAAAAGTTTTTTTATTTTTATTTTAGTTTTTTTTATGCTTTAAATTTAGGTTAAATCTACGCTAAAAAAATGTCGCGTTAGTTTTAAATAGTACGCGAAATTAAATAACCTTTATATCTTTAATTTTTGCTGCTGCTTGCGCGTTTTTAAAATAATTATCTTTAATTTAATTTATATTATAAACTAGTTATAAAGGCCACCGTATTAATTACGGTGTTTTTAGAACGTTATAATACTATAAAGATTATTATAGCGCAAACTACGCGAAAACAAATACAAGCTTTTATTACGATCGCTAAAAAAGCCTTTATATCGATAAACTCGGACTAGATTTTAAGTTTTTAGCAAAAAATATAGTGCTTTAGTGCTTTAACCGGTAAAAACTGCTAGATTAAAAAATTTAAATTAAATTTAAATTAAATTTTAAGTTTTTAGCAAAGTATATAATGCCTTAATACTTTATAGTAAAAGTTTTTATATTAAAGGACTTAAACTAAATTCTAGATTTTTAGCGAAATATATAATGCTTTAATGCTTTAATTAACTAGTAGTGTTTTTTTTAGCGCTTTAAGCGCTCGGTAATAAAAAGGTTTTTTAAAGATATAATAAGCTAATGCGCAAGTGAAATAAACGCTAGATAACTATTTAGTTTAACTTAATATAAATAATAAAATTATTATACCCTAGAGAATTATTACGTTAAATCTAGCAATAATATATAGATCGCAGGCTTAAAAAAACTATTAAAAAAATTGCTGCGCAAGATTTAGCAATAGCTTATAAATTATAAATATAAAAAAACTGTTAAGAAAACTTACGTTTAATAGTTTAGTTTAACTAAAGCGCGTATTAATTAAAAGAATATATAAAAATATTAAAATAAAAAAAATAAAAGTTTTGCCGGAATAATTATTTAAAGATATAATAGCCGGGTAAACAAATAAAATAAACGCGATATAATTATATATATAAACCTAGTATAAATAATATATTTTATAAAAAAAGATTTTTTTATTTTTAATTTCGTTTTAATTATACTTTAAATTCGGCTTAAATCAAAGCTAAAAAAAAATAATATAAGACTTTAATAATGCACAAGTTTTAATAACCTTTATATATTTAACTTTTATTGCTGCTTATATATTTTTAAAACAGCTATTTTTTTTTTTAATATTATATAAAGTGCGCACTTATTTTAATATAATAAATTAAACTAGTTATAAAGGTTATTATATTAATTATAGTATTTTTAAAACGCTATAATATAATAAAAACTATTATAGCGCAAATTATATAAAAATAAATATAAGCTTTTATTATAATCGCTAAAAAAACCTTTAAATTAAAAAATTTAAACTAGATTTTAGGTTTTTAGTAAAATATATAATATTTTAGCGCTTTATAGTAAAAGCCTCTAGATTAAAAAACTTGGACTAGATTTTAAATCTTTAATAAAACACGCAGTGCTTTAATGCTTTAATTAACTAGTAAAAACCTTTAAATCAAAAAACTTAAATTAAATTCTAGGTTTTTAGTAAAGTATACAATATTTTAATATTTTAATTAACTAGTAAAAACTTTCGGATTAAAGAACTTAAACTAAATTTTAGGTTTTTAGCGAAGTATATAATGCTTTAATATTTTAACTAGCAAAAGTTATTTATTATAAGCTTTTATTATTATAGCTATTAAAGCGTAAATATTAAAATATATTATTATTATTAGTAGTAAAGCTTTTATATATTCGAGTGTTAAAATAATTATTTATATAAATAATAATAAAGTATTTAAATAAAATAGCTTGCTTAAAATTAATAAAATAATTAGTTTTTTTAATATAATAGTATAACTATTTATTAAATTTTAGTATAAATAAATAATTTTGCGTAAAAATTTCTTTTATTTTTAGTTTTATTTTAATTATATTTTAAATTTAAGTTAAATTAAAACTAAAAAAAAGTAGCGTTTATTTTTAATCGTGCACAAGTTTAAATAACCTTTATATATTTAATTTTTAAGTTTTATTATTGCTTATAAGTTTTTAAAATAATTATTTTTTTTGTTTATATTATTTTATACGTATACTTTATTAATAAATCGCGGAAATATTTTATATAAGTTTTAAGTATATATAATTTATATGTTTTAAAAAATTGCTGCGTTAAATTTAAAAATAATATTTAAATAGCAGACTTAAAAAAACTGCTAAAAGAATTATTTTTGAGGTATTTTAACTCTGGTTTTATAAAAGCTTAAATAATTATATGTTTAAAAATAAAACTTATGTTTAATAGTTTAATTTAATAAAAGCGTATATTAGCTAAAAAATAACTTAGAAATATTAAAATAAAAAAAGTAAAAAATAGTTATATTTGTTTATATAAACAGTATAATTTATATATTTTAAAAAATTATTATTAAATCTAAGAACAGCTTATAAATTATAAACTAAAAAAAATTATTAAAAGAATTATTATTGAAGCTATAAAGTTATTTCTAGAAAACTTTAATAAATTTAAAATTAAAAAGCTACGTTATAAATATATTAATAGTTATTAATAATAAATTATATTATTTTATTTTTTTTTTATCGATTTTATTAATAATTTAATATATATATTCTTTAATTTATTAATATTAACGCATGTTTAATAAAAAAACTAGGGTATATATTTATAATATATATATAACTTATATTAAAGAGACGTAAGCTAATTTTGGTTAAAGATTTAACAATAAAACCTTTAATAAAAAAATAAAAAAAACTCGAGTATAAAAAAAAAAAAGTTTAAAGCTAGCTTAAAGCTGCTTATACGTATACTTATATATATTACTTAAGTAATAAATAATTTAGCTAATAAATATAAAGCTAATTAAATATAAAAATAAATTAAAAAATAAGTTAAAAAATAAATTAAAAAATAAATATAGCAAGTAAAGCAATATCGGCTAAAATAAGGTTAGCCTATAGTTTAATAAGCAAGCAATAATAGCTATATTTATAATTTTTATTAGTTAAGTAAAGTTTTTTTTTTTTTTTTTTTAATAATTATTTTTTTAATAAATAATAACTACGTATTAAATTACCCTTAAATTATTCTTAAATTACTTTTAAATTTAAGTCGCTAACTTATTATATAATATTTTTTTTTGTTTTTGTTTTTGTTTTTTTTTTTTCCGCTTGCTTTATATTATGTTTAAATTTAATATATTAATACCGAAAAAGTTTAGTAGTACGCGCGGCAGCTATATTATTAAATCTACTTTAAACAAAAAAAATAAAAGACCTGCTATAAAACAGCTTTTTAAACTTGCTTATATATTTTTTCGGGCGGCCGATAAAAAAATAAAGCTAAATAAACTTAAATTTAAAGCTAACTTAAATAAATTAAAATAAAGCTATTTTTATTAAATATAAAATATTATATATATATTATATACACTAGTTAACTAAAATAAATATTTTAAATCGTAAAAAGTTTATTTTTAATATATATAAAATAAGAACTATTATTGTTTTTATAATATAGATTTAAATTTAAAAAAATATATTTATTGCTAAAAAACATAAAAAAGCTAAAGTTTTAAGGGATATATTATAATATATATTTTAACTTTTATTATGCTTTAAATTAAATGTTAATATATTTAAATCAATATTATTAATAATAAAATCAAAAAAGCTTAAAAATTATTTATTAAAGCTAAAGCTACGACTTGTTTAAACTAAGTAAATACCATTTTTTATAAAAATTAATTAGTAGTTAAAAATAAATAAAATTTAATTATAATATAAATTTAAGGCTAATTTATTAATAATTATACTATAAAATATTATTAAGCCGGTAAAAAACTAGAAAATAAATAAGTAGCTTACTGCTAATAATAATATAAAAATAAATAAAAAAAACCTAAAAATAAAGAAAAATAATAATAATAAAATATAAATAAAAAAAAAATTTAAAGAAAATTTATAAAAGCTAAATATATAAAAAAAAAACATAGCAAAAAAAAATAAAATAGTTACGCTTAATATTATGCTTTACTTTAATATAAGTCGAATTTATATATATAATTTATTTGTTTAAAATAACCTAGATTTATTAAAAACGCGGCGGGCTTTTTTTTTTTGCTTTTTTTTTAATTTATATTTTTAAATAAAAAAACTTTTTCGCGTTAGATTTCGCGCTTTTAAAAATTATTTTTAAAACATTTATAGCTTTAATAAGCGTGCTGTTTTATTCTTGTATATAAAGGCTATAATAAAAAAATATACCACACTTGTTAATATATACATTTTATAAACCTTTTTTTATACACTAAAAAAAATACTTAAATAAATATTATTTTTTTTTTTTTACGCGTGTAAACAATAGCAGTTTTTTTTTTATATATGCTAAAGCAAGTTATTATAGTTTTTTTTTTTATAAAATAATAGCTACGGTTTTTTTTTTTATATGCTAAAAAAAGCAGTAGCAGCTGCTTTATTTTCTGCTGCTTATTTTAGTATATATAACTGCTTTACCCTTGCATATAAAACTTAGCAGCAGTAATATTTTATTATATATAGTATAATAGCTCGCAGTTTTTTTTTTTATTATTAACGTTATTAATTTTTGCGCACGAAAAAAAATAAACCTAGGCTTAATCTCTAGCTTTAATATTTTTTTAATAACTTGTAAACCTATTAAATAAATAAAATATATATGGCATACTTAATTATTTATTATTGGTATATATATAACTTTTTAAAAATCAATCACAAGTTTTATTTTTATAAAATCTCATAAAAAATATTATCGGTAAATAATTGCAGAAAATTTAATTATATTATTAATAACTAAATTTAAATTTTTTTTTAAATTAAAAAGTTTTTAAAAAAAAAAATTTATTATAAGCTAAGGTTACCTGCGTTTAAATATCGATAATTTTATTTATTAGCTATTTTTTTAAATTATAAATCTTGTTAAATATATTTTAATTACTATAAATATTATTATAGCTAACGCTAATATATTATTTTTAATAAATTTAAATTTTATTTTAGCACTTAAATAAAGCGCATATATAAATTATTTATAGCTTTTATTAAATAATATACTATTAACTATATTATAAACTTTTAAAAAACTATTATTATAAACATTAATTTTATATATAACTAAGTATATAACCTTAACTATAAAATCATCTCTTAATATTATTTATAAAAAAACATAAAAACTTTTTATTATTATTAACTAAACGTAAGTTTTATTAAAAAATAAAAAAAAAAAAATACTTAAAATTAATAAGCAAGCTTTTTTATTTAAACTAATTATTCTACTTTATATTTATAAACTTTTTTTTTATTTAATATTTAAAAAATTATTAAAATTTAAAAAAACCTTTATATTTAATAAAACTAAAAAAACTAAATATTAAAAGCAGACTAAATCTATAAAAAATAAGCTAAATAGCTTTTATAATATATTATATAATTTTAACTTTATTAAAAACATTAAACTAAGTAATAAAATCATAACGCCGCTTAATTATAACACTACTACTAATATTAAATAAAAACATAATACGTTTATACACTATAAAAAAAATTAACTCTAGTTTACCCTTGTTTAAAAAGTTTATATAAACCGTTATTATAAATAATTGTTCAATATATTATAGTTTTATTAATTAATTAACACCTCTTGCTTAATAATAAAATATTTATAAAAAAACAAGCTTTTTTTTATTTGCTAATTATATATATTACTCTCGCATAATAAAAGTTTAAAGTTATAAAATCTTATTAATATATAAAGTTTTATTAATACACGAAATTTTATTAATATATAAAATTAAATAGTTTAGTAATCTTAAAACCTCTATAAAGTTTTTTGCGCAGTAAACTTATTTAGCAAGTAAATATTAATAAGCCTTACTTTATTTAGCGCACCGCAATAAAAACAATAAAAATAATTTTTTTATAAAAGCCAAGCCGCTTAAATTAATTTTTTTCCGGGTTGCCGCTATTGCGTACTTTTATTTAATTATCACTAGCCGGCTACTTTTTTATAAAAAATTAATAAATTAATTGAATTAATTAAAACAGGCTAAAAAATAAACAAAAAATAAATAATAAATAATCAATTAATTGTCGAGCGTATAATAAAACCTCAAGGTTAATTATACTGCGCAAGCTTTATTTTATTTTTTAAAAAATATTAAATATAGCAAGCTTTTATAATTATTATTAGTTTATTTTAGTGCTTATGATTTATTTAGCTTACTTATATAGCAGGCTTTTATAATTATTATTGGTTTATTTTAATTCTTATAATTTATTTAGCTTATTTATACGGCAAGCTTTTATAATTATTATTAGTTTATTTTAGTTTTTATAATTTGTTTAGCTTACTTGCGCGTTAATTAGCTAGCATATAATAAATATAATTTTAATAAACTGGTTTAAATTAATTTTTTCTTTTTTTTTTTTTAAAAGTACGCTTAATTTTTTTTTGGTTATTTATTAAAAATAAAAAACGTTTAAATATTATTGTATTACTTAGCTAGCCAGGCGCTCCTTGCTATAATATATAAAAGTTCATTTTATATAAGTGCGCAAATATAATTTATATTTGCTTTTATAAAATATAAATAAAACTTAATAAAAGTTAATAATTAAAATATTTCACGTAATTATTGGCTAATTTATTTTTAAAAGCAAAAAAATCACTTATTGTTTTTTTTTGCGAGATAAACTAAAATAAAATAAAAACTATTTTTTTTAGCTATTAAATAACTAACCGCAGATTATTTTCTTAAGCTTTATAAAAAAGATATTTTCGGGATAAAAATATAAGGCTTCCGCGATAATAATTTAAAGCTTTTAAAAAGTAAATTTAAGGCTTTTAAAATAAAAATGCAAGGTTTTTAAAATAAAAATTCGAGGCTGTTAAAAAAAGATTTTAAAGTTCTCGGAATAAAAGTGTGAGATTTTTATAGTAAAAGTATAAAATTTTCGGGATAAAAGTGCGAGGCTTTTAAATAAAAGTGCAAGGCTTTTAAAAAAAAAATTTAAAACTTTTAAAGTAAAAGTGTAAAACTTTCGAAATAAAAGTACGAAATTTTTATAATAAAAGTGTAAAACTTTTAAAATAAAAGTGTAAAACTTTTATAATAAAAATGCGAAATTTTTAAAATAAAAGTATAAGGCTTTCGGGTTAAAAATATAAAGCTCTCGTAATAAAAATATAAAATAAAAGCGATAAAAAAAACTGTGTAAACATATATTTTTTTATAAATTATTAGCTGTTTAATTAATTATTAGTCGAGAAAACCTAGGGTATAAAGATTTAGTAAAAATTAATTGTTTATTATTAAACGCAGGTTTTTTTTTTTTATTTTTTTAAGCATATATAAACAGGTTATTAATAAAGCAATAAAAAAATATATTATAATTAAAATCTATGTTTACTATATAAATATAAATAGCATTTTTTTAAAAATTATTTAACTATAATATTTTAACACTATTTTTTTTTTTAAAACCGCGATTAAAATAATCACCTCTACAAAAAAAGTCTAGGCCTCGCAAGTAAAAAAAATCTAAGCCTTAAAGTTTTAATATTATAGTATAAATAAAATAAAAGTTTTAGCAAAATAAACTTAAATATATAGTTTATAAAAAATAGTATATAAAAATACCTTTAATTTTTTACGCGCTTGCAGCGTTAGTTTATTTAATTATTAAAAGTTTACGTTTAAGCTAAGGTTAAGTTTTATACTGTTTTTAAAAAAATGATTAATATATATTTATTATTTTTATAATAATAAAAACTTGCTAAAATTATAAGATTTCGATTAAATATAACGCTAAAAAGTTTTAACGAAATAAAAATTTATTTGTGCTAGCGTTATTAGCGCTAAAAGATTTAACGAGGTTAAAATATAATTAATAATAAATTTAAAAAATAAATTAAAACTTTAATTTTTAGCCTTTAACGCTATATTTTCCGAGTTTAAAAAAACCTTAAAATAAAATATACTTTATATAACGAAAACTTAAAAACCGCACTAAACTAAGTTTTATTTTTTTAAATTAGCAAACAGCGCGGCCGTTTAATATATAATATATTAGTATATTAAAAGCTTTATAAGCAAGTTTTACAAGTAAATTTTATAAAGCAAATTTTATAAAGCAAATTTTATAAACAAGTTTTATAAATAAGTTTTATAAATAAATTTTATAAATAAGTTTTATAAAGTAGATTTTATAAATAAATTCTGCAGTATAAATTTTATAAATAAATTCTGCAAACAAGTTTTATAAATAAGTTTTATAAATAAGTTTTATAAATAAATTTTATAAAGTAAATTTTATAGCGCATAAAATCAATCGTAATAAATAATATTTATTTATTATTATATGTTATTTTTTATAAGCGCTTACGTTACGTAATAAAATACTTTTTTTTTCGGCTAAAAAATAAAAACGTAGTATATATAAGTTTAATAATATATTATTAAAAATTAAATAATTAATAAAAAAACGTAAAACAAAAACAAAATATTAAATATATTAAAGTAAGCTATATTTTTATATAGCTAGTAAAACTATGCGCGCTTTTTAAATAAATAATATAACTAGCTAATATATAATATTATAAATAATACGTAGAACTTTTTATTATATTTATTTAGTTATATAGTTTTATATGTTTATATTTATATTAATATTTTAATTATTATTTATTAAGTAAAAAAGAGCTTTTTATATAAAAATATTAGGTTTTTTTATTTAATAAAAAAAGCAGGTCTTACTATATGTTTAATTATTTGCGCGCTTAAAATACATAAAGTCGTGTATTATATTATTATTGTTCTTTATTATAATAAAGCCAATAATTATTTAAAATTATTATGCTATAATAGTTTAAATAATATGCTTTAAAATATAAAAGTATATAAAAAAGTAAACGTGGTATAAAAATAAAAAAAAAAAAAAAAGTTATCGTAAAAAAAAAAAAAGCAGAAACAATAAAAATAAAAAATATAAATAAAAATAGCGCGCGTTTTATTATATATTTACTTAATTTTTTAAGCGTAGTATTATTTTTAAGTTTACGTTAAATTAATAAAAATAAAAGCAAGCATTTACGTATACAGTATTATTATTTAAAAAGTGTAGCCTGGTTAAACTAAAATAAATATAAAAAAGTAAAAGCTTAAATACTGCTTTGCGTGCTTTAGTTAAAAAATATATTTAGTAATCGCTTAAAATACTTTTTATTTTTTAGGCGCGCTGTTATAGCCTTTACTACGCTGCCGCACTATTATACACGCACGCACGCACGTAAACATAAATACTTAAACTTATTTAACAGCTTTTTTTAATACATTAAATATTTAATACTATTATATATATATTTTTTTTTTTGTTCTCGTTTTTATTTTTATTTTTATTTTTATTACTGCTTTTACTGCTGCTTTTACTATTTTTTTTGTTTTTTTTATTTTTATTATTCTTGTTATTTTTGCTGTTTTTATTATTACTATTTTTTTTTTTTGTTTTTTTGCTACTTTATTATTAATTATATACTTTATGTTTTTTTAGTTATATCGCACGCAATTTAATTTTTTAATTGTTTATAGCTTTATTAAGTATTATTTATTAATACTATAGCTTTTTTATTAACTTTAATATTTTTATATTTAATAATAAATTTATTCTTTTTTTATATAGTGCAAGGTGCGCTTTTTTTTATTTTTTTTTAGCTGCTTTAAAGCTGGTTTAATATTTTTACGTCGACTACTCTTTTTTTTTTTTTTAATGCTGCGTTAATATTGTTTAACTTAAGCGCTAACAATAAAATATATACGCCCTCGCTTTTTTAATTATAATTATACAGCAGCTATTATATAAATATATAAATAATATTAACACTTAGCGCGTTTATAAATGTTTATAGCCATAATTTCTTTTGCTTTTACCCTTGCTTTTATTAATATACTCTTGTTAATTATTTTTTTTATTTACACGTTGTTGTTTAACCGGCCGATAATATTTAAAACAGCTAAAAATATTTTTGTTTAATTATATTTTATAATAGTTTAAATTTTATTATAACATTAAATAAAATATTATAATAAAATAAATAAAAATAATTATAAAATAATAAATAAAATAAATTTTATATATTTAAATATAAGCAAAAAATTATTTTTTTAAAGTAAAAAAAAAGAAAATAAAATAAATAAATATTTTTTTGTCGTAAAAACTCCCGGTAAATAATTTTTTAATAGCTTTTTTACTTTAAAAATTAATTTTTTAATACTATATTAAAATTTAAAGCGCTTTGTTTTTTAAGTATAAATATTTTTTAGTTTATAGTTTAAAACGCGTATATTTTTGCTGCTGCTTATAAGTCTTTAAAACGGTCGACTGTTTTTTTTATTAATGTTTTTTTATAAATATTTTAATTTTAACTTTTTTATGCCTTAAATTTAAGTTAAATTAAAGCTTATAAAAAATAACGTTTAATATAAAAAGTGCGCAAGTTTAAATAACCTCTATATATTTAATTTTTGCTGCTGTTTATATATTTTTAAAACGGTTTTTTTTTTTGTTTATATTATAAAATATATATATGTTGTCGATAATAAATTGCCGGCGTTATATAAAAAATAATATAGTTATATTTTTTGTTAAGTTAATAAATACTAGTAATTTATCGTTATATTAATAATAATATTATTAAATATTTTATTAAATCGGCTAATAATTATGCTAAGCTTTAGTTAAAAATAAAGGCTAGTTAAAATAAATAAAATAGTTTGCGATTTTTTTTTACTCTAGTTTTTAAAAAAACAAGTACGCGCTATAAGCGAAAACTTTTTTATTTACTATTTTTGCTGCATTATAGTGTTATATTTTATATAAAAAACTAAATAATAAATATTATTATTTTTGTTTTATTAAAAAAAACCTTTAGCTTAATAACGTAATTATTTTTAGTATATATAACTATAGCTATTAAACTTATACTGCAAGGTTATAATAATAAAAAATAAAATAAAAAAATAAAATTAAAAAAACAAAAAAAAACGCAGAAAAAAAAAGTTATATATATATGTTATCGCAAATATTTATTTTATTAACTTTTAAAAAAACTTAGTTTAATAAAAATTTATTTATGTTAGTATTATTAATATTAATATAAATAAGGTCGGCATATTATTATATTATAATTTTAATAAAAAAAAGTAAAGGCTTTTTAAAATAAAAAAATTCTTTAAATAATATAATTTAAATAATTAATAAAAAAAAAGTTTTTTATTTTACGTTTAATAATTAGTTTAATTAAGCGGAGAAAAAATAAAAAAAAAATAAAATATATAATATAATATAAATTTAGTTATTTATAATTTTTTAAGCTTAAAGGCATAATATATTTATAAAGAATAAAAATAAATAAAAAAATAAATATAAAAGTAGTAAAAAGTCGAAAAATTATATATAAAGTAATTAAATTAATAAATATAATTTAAATATATTAATAAATAAATAAAATATATATATATTTTTAAAATTTTAATTATTTAATAATAAAAAAAACGAAAGTAAAAAAAATAAAAAAAAAATAAAAGCTTAATATTTTTAATAAAATTTAATATGCTAGCTTTATTTTTGTTTAAAAAAAAATAGTTTATAAGCCTAGTATTTACTGCAGTAAATCTAGCGTAAATAATATTATTAACTACTTTAGATTAAATATATATTATATTTTATAATAATAGCAATTATAAAAAAAATAAAATAATAAAATAGCTTGTTTAGCATTATTATATAATTTTTTATATTTATAATATTTTATTTAATAAACTAGCAAAAAAAATAAAATAACACTATATAATATATATATTTCGCGTTAATAAAAACGTGTTGCCGTTTTATTTATGTTTTCCTCGGCTTTTTTTTTTTTTTTTTTTTATTATTTTTTTTTTTTTTTTATTTCGTAAGAATTTTATAGCTTTGTTTTAAAAGCGTTTTAACTAATAGTTAAAAGCACGCCTTGTTTTTAAAAAACTTAAAACTTTTTTATAAAATTAAACTTTTTTTTATAATTTAAAATAAGCTTCGTAAACCTTTATTACGCTATAGCAGCCATAGCTTTATTTTTATTTTTGTTTTTATTTTTGCTTTTATTTTTATTTTCGCTTAAAAAAAAATAATTAAAAAAAATTTTATTATAAAGGTTATTTAAACGCGCGCGTTTTTTATAATTAATGTTATTTTTTTTAAGTATAAGTATACTTTATATTTTAAAAATAAAAAAAACTTGCTTTTTTATAAACTTTATAAACTTAATAAAAAAGCAAAATTAACGTAGTTTACTTGTAAAAAAAAGCCTAGTAAAAATAATTATATAAATAATTAATAATTTTATTTATTATTTTTTTTTTATTATATATTCGCTTATAAAAAAGCGTAATAAATTTAATAAAAGTTGAATTAGTTTTAATTACGTTAATAAATCTAGTTAATAATAGTTTTAATTATATTAATAAATTTAATTAATAATAGTTTTTATTACGTTAATAAATTTAGTTAATAATGGTTTTTATTATATAAAAGTATTAAAAGGCTAAAAATTTATTAATTAAGTATAAAGCTAAGAAAAAAAAAAAAAGCCTTGTAGCAAATAAAAATTTAAATAAAAGCTTGTATAATTAATTTATTATTTTAACTAAGCTTAATATAAATATAATATAAATTTTTTCCGTAAATATTTTTTTATAAAAAAGTATAGAAAAATTATATTTAATTAAGGCTATATTTTTATATTTTTTTTTTTTATTTTTTAATGTTTATATATAAATTATTATTTTATATAATTATTGTTTTATATAATTTAAATTTTATTTTTTAATTTATATATATATTATGCTTGCATAATAAAAGAGCTCGGTTTATTATAATAAATTATAAGCTAATTATATTTAAATATATATTATTATATTATATTAAATCTTGTATATAAATTATATAAAAAAGCTGGAATAATATGTTTATTTTATACTTTATTTATTTTATTTTTTTTTTTAAGGCTTTTGTTAGCGTTTTATAAGCTTTTTTAGCCGCTTTAAGATTTATTTTATTTAGTAATTAATGTAGCGTTATTTTAAACTAGTTTTACAATATTTTATTTAAACGCTTTTTTTTTAGACTAATAGCGTACTTAGCAAGCGTATTAATTATTAAGCTTTTATAAGTGTAGTCGGCTTTATAATTTATTTAAGCAAAGTTTATTTTATTTTTAGTTTATTATATATAAAACTTATAAAATATCGTATAATTAAAATAGCTTAAATAAAAGGTTATTTTTTTTGTTGTTATTATTATGTTTAAAATAACTATTAGTTTATTTTTATATGCGCGATTTTTTTATGCGATAATATATACGTATTTATTATAGTGGGCCTAGCAAAGCTAGTTTTTTAAGCGCTTATTGAAATAAAAAAAACAAGCTTAAGCTAGTTAAGGCAGCCATCGCTTAACGTGCTTTTATTTTTTATAGAAATTTTATAGCATTATTTTAATTTTAATTATTATTTATTTTTTTTTAGCTATTTATTTTTAAATATTAAACTAGATTATAATTATAGTTTTATTTAAGCTAGCTAATATATTATTTATATTTAAGTTATTATAATTTTTTATATTATAGTATAAAAATGTATAATATAATATATAAAAAAGCTAAAGCTTAAATAAACTAAAAAATAGTTTTAAAATAAAAAGCCGAGACTTAAAAATAAACTATGCTTTATATAATATAAGCGTAAACAGCAGAAGTAGTAAAAATAATAAAAGCTTAAAAAAAAAATAATATAAAAATTTAATTAAGCTACGTTTGCTTTTTTCGATAAATAAATTTAAGTTAAGTATTATTAAATTATTTTTTTTTATTTTTTTTATTTTTTTTGCTTTTTTTATTTTCTTGATTATATTATATGTTTTTTTTTTTGTTTTATTTATTTTTTCGACTATATTATTTTTTTTTTTTTCTGCTTTATTTATTTTTTTAATTATATTATTCATTTTTTTTACCATGTTATATATTTTTTTTATTACTTTTTTTTTTATTTTATTTATTTTATTTATTTTATTTATATTTTTTTTTTTTTTTTTTTGTTTTTTTTTTTTATTTTTTTTATGTTTTTTATTTTTATTTTTAAATTATTATTGCCGGCTACGCAACATTGATTATATTAAGCTTTATTTATTTTATAATTTTTATAATTTGCTTGATTATTTATTATTTTATTTAAGACTGCTTAATAATACTATATATTTTTTAAAAATTTTTATATATTAATTTTTATTTTATTTTTTATAAAATAGCTTTGTTTTACTTTTTTTTGTTTTTTTTTTTTATTTTTATTTTTTATTTTTTTTTTTATTTTTATTATTTTAAACTTAGCTTAAGCGCTTTTTAAACAATTTAATTTTTTTATAAACATAACTAGCTTTTTTTTTTTTAAGCGTATATATATATTTGGCCGCATATAATTATTTTTTATATTATTGTTTAAATTATTATTTAAATTATTATTTAGCTATAAATAAAAAATAATTAATTTACTGCGCTATTTATTATAATTAGCACGCTTACTTTTTTATATATAATTATATAATATATAAAATAATATTATATATATTATTTTATAAATATTAAAAATATTAACGCTTGCACTTAATATATTTGTCGTAATAATTAGTTTATTTTTTTTAATTTAAGCGTAAAAAAAGTTTGCTTTTATATAATTGCTGTTTATGTTATTATAATATATTAAATAAGCTAATATTAAATTAAATAATTAAATATAATAAACTATACTGCTGTAAATAATAATCTTAGCTTTTTTATTATAAGTCGATTATAATTAATATATTTTAATAGCAATAAAGCTGTTTAATTTACTTTAATATAATAAATAATAAAAATAAATATAGTACCGCAAGTTAATATATATTATAAGCTATTAAAATAGCTGCATATAAATAAAGTTAATATAAGTAGTATAATAAAAGCGCACTTTATTATGTAAAAATAATATAACTATTAAAAAAATCTACTAGGCGCTTATACACGCGATAGCCTCGCTTAGTATAAAAATAGCTTAGCGAAATAGTTTTGCTTGCTTTAATATAGCTAAAGCTATTATAATAATAATAATAATAATAATTATTATTATTATTATTATAATGTTGCTCCTTGTTTTTTTATTAGCGTTTAGTAATATATAATATTTATTGATTATAATATAATTAAATTAAAAAATATTTTATATCTGCTGTAAAAATATTATAAACTTTAATATAGCTGCTAACTTAAACGTTATAAAAATAATTAATGTTAACACGCTAAAAAACGCTTTAAATTAAAATATTTTAGCTAAAATTTAAGCTTAAATATAATATATTATTATATTTTAATATAACGCTAATAAAAGCATAACTATAATAATTATTTTATTTAATTTAATATAAGTAAATAATATAAACAATAAGTTTTTACTGCTGTTTATACTTATAATCTATATAATAAAATTCTTGTTTTTTTAAATTGCTTGAATTATTGTTTACTACCCCGCGTAAAACGTAGTATTAATATAGCTTATTATTTAACGCAGCCGCAGCTTTATATTTATAGTGTATAGCTGCTATAGCTGCTTAATCTGCGCGCTTTTAATATAGCCTTTAAAAAATAGCACGCGTTTATTATTTCGCGGGCTTATAAACACGCTATATAGCGCGCTTAATTTTAGCACCCGGTATTATTAAAAATTAATATATTTAAATTATAACTACTATAATTTTAACTTAAATAAAGCCTAGCTAATTTTTTACTTATATTTAATATATATTATAAATATAATATAGCTTGCTTATAAATTTACAGCTTAATTTTAAAAAGCTTTAAAAGCTTTAAAAAATAGTTTAGTAATATAATAATAAGTTATAATAATAACAAGCTGCTACTACGCACTTACGTTAATTTTACAGCTAAAAAAACGTTTTATATATTATTTTAAGGCTTTTATTAGCCTGCTAAACTTTTATATATTAAATAAAAAAGTTTATTATATTATATAACCTCGGCTGCTATTATTATTATAACTACTTTTATTATTCTTGATATTATTATTATTATTATAAATAATATTATTTTTTTTATTTTTATTTTTATTATTATTTTTATTTTTAATAATATTATTTTTATTATTATTGCTATTATTATTATTATTATTATTATTTTTTCTACTTTTTTTATTGTTTTTTATATACTTAAATAAAAAAAATATATTTTTTTTTTTTTTTTTTTTTTTTTTTTCTTTACTTTACCTTTTTTTTTACTTTTTTTTTTACTTTTTTTTTTACCTTTTTTTTTTTTTTTTTTAGCTTCGCTTGTTTTAAATAAATTATTAAAATAATAGCATATTTTTTTTTCACGTTAATATTAATATATTGTAGCCGCTTTTATTTTTTGTTTTTTTAAATTATTATTATTAGCGTTTTTTTTATTTTTTAGCGCGCAAGCTATATAGTTTATATACTATAAATAAAAACTTTTTTATATATTATTTTATAGTTGCGCTTATATTATCTTTTAAAAAAGCTAAATAAACTAAAAATATTAAATAAGTAATTCGCTTACTTTATTTAAAAAATAGTAGTAAATAATTTTAATCGATTATTAAATATTATATTTTTTATAATAATATATAATAAAGCAAATAAAGCTATAGTAAAAAAAAATATTATATATATTATTATTAATAATATTATAAACGCGCAAATTTAATAATTTGCGCAACTGTTTAAGCTGCTTACTTATAATATATATAAATATTAATAGTTTTTTATAAAATTAATTAAGCGTTATTTTATATATAGCTAGTATATTTTAATAAAATAAGGTTGCTAGTTATATATTAATAAAGTTATTTTTATATTTTTTATATTATTTTTTTTTAAGCTAGTTTTTACGGGCGATATAATAAAATAATTATATAACCTTAAAATTATTATTAATTTATATATTATTTTAGCTGTTTAAAAAAAAAAAATAGCTAAGCTTTTAATAACTTTAATTGTTTTGCTACTATAACTAGTTAATAAAAAAAAAAAAAATAAAAAAAATAACGTAGTAGCTATTTTTATTATACTAATAATAATTATTTTAATTATTATTACTATTATTATTATTGTTATTATTATTAAAACTTTTTATTATATTATTAATTATATAATATTTAAATAAATATAATAGTTTTTTATTTAATAAAGCTTTAGTTTTTTTAATAAAATAAGCTATAGCGTCGCTTAGCTATAATATAATATATTAAATAAAATAATATATTATTTTTAACTTGTTTTAATTAATAACGCTATATTTAAATAAGTTGTATATTATAGCTATAATATATAATTATATTATATAAATTTAGTTTATAAGCGTTAGCTTAGTTTTTTTGCTCGAGGTATATATTAAAAGCTTTTATATTAAAAGTTATATAATTTTTAGTAAGCTAAAGTATTATATGCGGGCGTTATTTTTGGTTATATTTTTATTATAATATAATACTGCTATATTATTTTTATATATTTAAAAGTTTTAAATAAATATAAAATATTAGCTTATTTTAATTATAGCTAAAAAAATAAAAGTATATACTTTTGTGTTTATTTAGCTATTTTTTTTAGTAATTATTATAGCAGCTAATATATTTAATAACGTGTTTTTAAATAAGTTAATATAAAAAACCTAGTTAAATAAAGCGAAATAAAAGTTTAAAACAGCTATATTAAGCGCGGCCTCGGCTGCTTTTTTTTTTTTTTAAAAATAATAATAAAAATAAAGCACTATATTAGCCGCGCGCGCTTTTAAAGCATAAAAACAGTTTTTTTACCGCGGCATAAAAATATAATTAAATTTATGCTTATAAAAAAACTTTTTTTTAACTTATAAAATATATAATAATACGCGGTTTAAAATATATTAATACTGCTAAAATAAAAACGCTAATATAATTATTTTTTATAGCTTTATTAGTTTTAGCTGCTTAAGGTTATTAATAGCTAGCTTAAATAAAATAAGCGCTAAAAAAGCTAAAAAATAAGCTGTTTTATATACGACGCTAATTACGCGTGCGAGGCTGTTTTAAATAGCATGTTATATAGCGCGCTGTTTATTTATTTTATACGCTTTATCGACGCTTTAATAGTGCGGGTGTAAAAAAATTATAGCGAGCGTAGCGGCTGTTATACGCAGCCTGTTTTTTTTAGCGATATTATAGTAATATTAAAAATGCTGCGTTTATTTTATACGTTTAATAAAAAAATTTATTTTTAATACCGCGTTCGGCGTTATAACGGCGTTATAATAAGCTAACGTCGTGAGCGTTTTTTAAACAGTAAGAGTTTTATATAGCGTTATTAATACTAAAAACTAAGAGCAAAAATAAAACTAAAAGTAAAACTAAGAGTAAAATAAAAACTAAAACGTAAGCGTTATTAGCAGCAGCAGCAGCAGTAGTAATAATAATAATAGCTCTTAATTAACCTTAAACTATTAGCTGTTTATAAATATAAAAAAAAAGCGCTAGCATTATATACTTTTTTATTACGGCCGGCTATTAAAGCATAATATTATATTATACGCCGGTTATTTTTTTTAAGCTAGATTAAGATTTTTTTATTTATATTATTTCCGGCAGTATTAATAAATCGTGTTTATATTTAAGTTAATAATAATAAAAAAGTATTAAAAATAATTATATTTATTTTTTCGAGAAAGCGCTAATAGTAAAATAGCCGGGGTTATAAGTAGTAATAGCCGCAAAATAAAAATATTAGCAAAACTATAAATTATAATAAAAAAAGCTTTAATACGTTATTTTAAAGCTTAAATAATATTATTTAATAATAAATAATTATTATAATAAACGTTTTATTTTAAATAAACTTAAATAACTATAATAATAATATTATATTAGTATAGTTTATATATAAGTACGCTATATTTTTTTAAATATATAAATAAATAAAATTAGTTTAGTATAATAAAAAAAAAAAAAAAAAAAAAAAAAAATAATGTTTTAAAAATAAATCTCGACAATAAAAAATAAAACTAGATTAATAGAAAATATTTTTTATATTAATAAAAGTATAAAGTTAAAAAAAAAAAAAAAAAAAAAAAAAAAAGTAAACTTAGTTATTTTATAAAAATTATAAGGCTAGATATAATAACGTTCGGCCTGTTTTTTTTATTTAATAATTTTTTGTTTTTTTATTTTTTTGTTTTTTTATTTTTTTATTTTTTTTTTTTTTTCTGCTTAATTTTTTACTAAAACGTTATTATAGCTTAAGCTTATATTACCGTTTACTAGCTATATAAAATAAAACGTTTATATAATAAGTCGATTAGTTAATTAAACTTAGTATATAATAATTTAAATATAAATTAATATAAAGTCGGTAAAGTTTATTTTATAAAATAAAAGCGGCTATAGCGTAAATAAATAAATAAAATGTTTAAAGATTTTATAGCAAAATTAAGTAGTATATATAATAATATTTTAGCTAAAAAAAAAAAAATAAAAAATAAGCTAGAAAAAATAATTATAAGCGAAAATAAATAAAAATTAAAAATAACCGGCTTTTTATAAGCTATTTTAGTTTATTTAAAAGTATATTAAATATAGTATTTAATAAAAAACTAGATTTTTAAGTTTTTTTATTTTAAAACTTATAAGTTTATTTTAGCACGTGGTTTTTAGTAAAAGGTTTTATTTTATAATAAAGTAAATTTTATTTTTATTATTATAAAAAAAAAAAAATTAAGTATAACTTTTGGCTTATATGTTTTATTTATATAAAAATTTAATTAATATATTATATAATAATAAAAAAATAATAAAAAAAAACGCGCGATAAAAATAATTAAAAAAAAATAAAAAAAATAAAATATAAATAAAAAAACATAAAAAAAAAAATATAAAAAAAAAAATATAAAAAAAAAAACATAAAAAAAAAAAAACAAAAAATAAAAAATAAATAAGCGATAGTTTAAAATATAAAGTATTAGTAAGGGCTATTAAAATAATTAAAAAGTTCTTTAAGTTAAGTATAATAGTTTTAAATAATAAATTAAACTATTTTTAAATAAAGTGCGTATATATATTTATTTTATATATTTTAAATATATTATTATAGTTATATAGTATATATTTTTTATAATTAATATAAAATAAAAATATATATAAAAATATTTATTTAAAAATTATTTATAAAAACTATATAATAAGCTAATTTTTAATATATTATTTTTATATAAGCAATAATAATTGCTTAAGTAATTATAATAAAAAAAAATATAAAGAAACTAAAAAAAAAAAAAAAATATAATTAAGTATTAATGAATATAATAGTAATAATAAAAAGCCGTAAATAATATATTATATTTAATTTTATATAAATATATAGTTTAAAAAAAAAAGCGTGATTAATATAATAAAAAATTAAATAAAAAAAAATTTATATATAATATAATAAACTTAGATTAAGTAATAAATATAAAAAAAAAAAGTTATATAAATATATAAACAAAATAAAATAAAACATAAAAAAAATAAATATTGAAAATAAAGTATATAAAATTTTTTAATAATTAAAGCTACTAAAAAAGCTTTTGATAAATATAAAGCGTATTATTTAAATTATTAATTTTTTTTTTATTAATTAATTTTATTTATAATAGCAGAAATTATTTATTATTAAAAATAAAGCTATATATATAAAATTATTTTTATTTTAAAGATTATATTATTATTTTAAATAATAATATATATAGCGTTATAACCTTTGTTTTTTTTTATTGATTTTTTTTTTTTTGTTTTTTTTATTAGTTTTTTTTTTTTTTATTATAAAGTTATTTATTTAAACCGCTTAGCGTGCTTGTGCTTATATTATTAATATATATATAGTTATAATATTTAGCTAAATAATAGTAAGCTATATAAACTTTTAATAATTATATTGTTTTTTTTTTTAATAATAATAACAAGCGTAATTATTTTTTAAACTAAAAATAAAAAAGTTAATTTATTAATTTAAGTAAATTTATAGTTTAAATATTTTGCTAATATAAAATATATTATATAAGCTATATTCTTGTTTTTAGTTGCTTATATATAATTTTAATATATATAAATAAAGTATATATAATATAAGCGATAAAAAAAAATAAAGTGTAAACCCGAGGCTATAAAACTAGTTTTTTTTTATTATTATTATTAAGTTATAATTAAATAATATATTTTTTTTAGTTACTAATAGTATATAATATAAAATAATTAAATAAAATTATATTAAAGTTTTTTTTTTTTTTTTTTTTTTTTTTTTTTTTTTTTTTTTTTTTTTTATAATAAAACTAAAAAACTAAATAAAAAACTAGTGCTTTATTATTAAGTTTATATTAAAGTTTTTATAAATTAATAATTAAATTATAAAATTAAGCTAAAAAACTAAGTTAAAAATTAAAGTATAATTAATTAAAGTGTGCTATATTATTAAATTAATAATTAAATAAAAAAACTAAGTAAAAAATTAAAGTATAATTATTTAAAATATATTAAATTAAATAAATAAATTAAAAAATTAAATTAAGCGTTAATTTTTAATTATTTAAAGTATATTAAACTAATATTATTTTTTATTATATAAAAATAAATAATTTAATTAAAAAACTAAATTATAAAATTAAATTATAAACTAAAATTTTATTAACTAAAATATATTATATTATTATAATTTTTTATAAAATAAATAATTAAATTATAAAACTAAATTAAAAAACTAAATATAAAATTATAATATATATATATAAAAAATATAAATATTTTATAAAATATTAAATAATTAATAAAAAATAATAAATTAATATTTTTTTATATTTTAATATTATATAATTATATAAAATAAAACTAAATAAAATAAAAATAATAATAAATTAAAAATAAAACTTAAATATTATAAATTAATTAATATTTATATTAATAAATATATATTATTTTTTTATTTTATTTAAATATTTTTATTTTTTTTTGTTTTAAAATATATAAAATATAAAATATAATTTATAATTTATACTAGCGCATAATTTTTTTTATAAAAATTATTTATTATAAAAAAAAAATATATATAAATTATAAAATTTTAATATAAAAATAAATATTATAAAAAAAAATAAAAGCAATAATAAAGCTAAAATTTTTTAAAATAAAACGCTAAAAAAAATAAAAGCTTTATTAGTTATAATTATATAAAATTTATAAAAGTGCTAAAAAAAAAAAAATTTAATTATATATATATATATAAATAATTACGTATAATTTTTTAAAAAATATATATATTTTAATTAAATCGTATTATATATAATTTATTTTATTATTGTTTTTATTTTTATTATTTATAATAAGCTAGGCAGTCTACTAAAAAAAAAAAAAATAAAAGCAGCAGCGCCTGATAAGCATAAACCGCGACGACCGCGATAACCGCAATAATAGGCCGTACCGACATATTTATTTCATGTTTTTCTACATGCGACCGACAAAACCGAACCAAAGGCACTATCGCGTTAACCTTTCGCGAAATCTCTTATCCGGAACTACCGCCAAACAATAGAACTAGACCAAGGATTCTGTTTGCCTTGGCATGCCAGGTCCTCATACAAAACAAACCGGACCCAGCCCACCATCTGGTTAGGCTTGGGGATAGGGGGGCAAGGTCAGCGGAAGGGAGAGAACGTGAGAGAGACGAGGGAGACCGGGAGCGAGCTGTCTGCCGTGTTAAGTAGCGGTGCGATGGGAGGGTCCGGGTAGGTGCGCTAGAGAGGCGACTACGGCTAGGCCCAGCGTCACTAGGGACGGGCTCAGCCGCTGGGGGGGGCGGATGGGGTGGCAGGATCCGGAATGGGCTAGAGGGGTCCGAGGCTTCTGCCTCGAGCTCGGCGATCCGCTGGGCTTTGGCCTTCTCGCGTCTGCGACGGCTGCGTTCAGCAGTCGAGAGAGGCGCCATGCTGAATGAAGACTAGGCAGCCGGACGGATAGGCACAGGTGACAGGAAGAGTGGGGCGGGCCGGGCTGCTAGCACAACGCTAAAACGATAGCGTCACACTAAGAACGGGAGACACGAGGGCAAGAGGAAGAACAAGCGGAGCAGCAGTCGTTAACCGTTATATACCAAGCAGAACAGGTGATAAAAAAAAAACGAAGCCGGAATCGGGATCGGTAGCCAGCAAAGCATCGAATGATCAAGGGGACGCAGCGTGCATCGTCCGAGTACGGCGCCGGCAGGGGTGCCGACACGGACCGAAGTAGGTAGACGTGGAGACCGGCGCGACGCTGATTGGCCGCAGTGGGCCGACGACAGGGATAGAGACACGACAGCGCGGCCTATGATTGGCTGGAGTACTATGGCTAGCCATTCTGCAGCCACGAACTCAACCAAATTTTCACCAAGTCAAAACGCTGAATAGCTGCTTAACCCTAACCCGAGACCCCAATAGATTAGGTCCGCGCTTCAGACATTTGTGAGAGGCATTGCAACTTATCTAATCGATCTGCTGTCCAAGAATTGCTGTCCCTTAAGGCAGATATCTCCAAAGTCTTTCAAGAACAGATGTATGTTCTCGGCCACCCTTGCATGTTTTAAATACTAACTTCTTCTTCTGTGATCTACTCATGGACCACATTGATCAAAATTCCCAGATTGAACTCCTAGAGTGGATCTCTCGTATACCGCACGGGAAGCACCACAGCAGGGTTAAGGAGGCCCGCACCAGCGACACGTGTGAGTGGTTGCTCAGACATGAAAACTTTCGCGAATGGGAGGATTCTAGCCGATCAACAATCTTATGGCTCCAAGGTTCCCGTGGGTACTACCCCTTCGATGTGTTGCGTTCTGCAATGCTGACATTAGTTAGCCGGTGCTGGTAAGACCTTCTTGACCTCGAAAGTCATTGACCACCGGCGTAATGCACTTGAAAGCTCGCCAAATCAGGAGGGGTTTGCATTTTTTTACTGCGACCGGAACGAAGAGGAGCGCCGACAGCCTCTCTCTATCCTGCAAAGCTACGTGCGTCAGTTATCGACCACAGTGAAAAATCCTAATTATATTAGAAGGCAACTTCAAGACTGCTGTCGAAACGCAAGGGCCAATGGATCGGATCTTGGCTTCGAAGCTTGCAGAGAGCAGCTGCTCGAATCAATCCATCTGTACTCTCAGACTACTCTTGTACTTGATGCCTTGGACGAGTGCGAACCGAAATCACGTGGACAGATAGTTAAGGTAGTAGAATACCTTATTTCCAGATCTGGAAATGGTCTTAAGGTCTTTATTTCTAGCCGACCTGACCGGGATATTAGAAATCGGTTCAATAAGACGCCAAATATTGAGATTCAAGCAACTGATAACGAAGAGGATATCCAAGGATTCGTCCGCGAGAAAATCGTCCAGCATGGAAATTGGCAAGGGATGTCACAGAACTTGCAAGACGATATTATTCAAATGCTCTTCACCAAGAGCCAAGGGATGTAAGGGATAACCAAAGTTTAAGTTTGAGTAGTGCTAACCAGGGACAGGTTCCAGTGGGCGTTTTTACAGATCAACGAACTACTTAATCTTGAAACAGAATCTGCTATTCGAAGTCGGTTGGGAAGCCTTCCCGCTGATCTTAAGATTGCTTACGACGAAATCTATAAAAATATTATAGCTCGCGACAGACATGATAAAGCTCTTGCGGATAGGGCTTTTAAATGGGTGGCATGCTCTTTCGGGCCACTCACTAGTGAAACGCTTATATCCGCAATCCGGTTGGATTCGGATACAACTGCTCTAGCCCTATCCAATCCCATTACTGAATCCCAACTGCTACATCTTTGCAATAATCTCCTTGTTATAGACTCCCAGCGAGGAGTTTGGAGGTTCTCCCATTTATCAGTTAGGGAATATTTTGAAGCAAACCACTGGGACCTACGAACCGCCCACTGCCATGCTGCCAGTGTTTCTCTGAAGAGTCTTCTAATAGCATATGCAAACGCCAATCTAGACGAGATCGACGTCAAGCATTCAAAGCCCCCCCTTACCCTTGAGGAATATTCGGACCACTTTTGGCTGTATCATGTGCACAACCAGGAAACACAAAAGTCTGATTCTTTACTAGCACAGCTTTTGAAATCATTCCTAGGCTCTCCCACAGAAAGCAGTTTACAATACCGTGCCTGGGTTAAGGCGACTAACTCCGTCTACGAAGGTGTTCGTGATTATATATACACGCGAGATGTTGAACCGGCTACTACGGCATTGTTCGGGATGTGTCGCTTCTCTCTTCATCAGATCCTTCTAGATTGGTGGGAGCACGCAGAACTCGACATCAGGGCCATCAATTCGCGTGGAGACAACCTCCTCTCACTTGCCGCCGTTAGTGGATGCACACAAAGTTGCGAGTATCTGATCCGCCGAGGGATCCCAGTGAATATGCAGCTACAGCACCCATGGCATGGCAGTGCCCTTGCAGCAGCAGCGCATGCCGGGAATTGTGAGGTTATTGAACTACTGATCGCGGAAGGTGCAGATGTAAACATGGAGCTACAGCACGAAGTGTATGGCAGTGCCCTTGCAGCAGCTGGAGCACCTAAGGTTATTAAACTACTGATTGCGAAGGGTGCAGATATAAATATGCAGTTACAGCACGCACACTATGGCAGTGCCCTTGTAGCAGCAGTGAGGATTTATGACAATCGTGAGGTTGTTGAGCTACTAATCGCGGAAGGCGCAGATGTGAACATGCAGGTACGGCACGGATATTATGGCAGTGCACTTGCTGCTGCTGTTTCTCCTAAAGACTCAGATGAGGCAATCGAGACGATGAAGGTGCTACTTGCATCGGGGGCTGATGTGAACATGCAACTACAGTCTGGGGCGTTTGGCAGTGCTTTGATACACGCAGTTGCATCCTTCACAGCGTCGCCTCAGAATGTTGAATACCTACTTAATAACACAAAGGTGAAAGTCAATCAGCAAGTTCGCCATGGGAGGTTTGGTACTGCACTGGCCGCCGCAGCATTCTATAGGCGGGAAGAATATGTGGAGATCCTGATAAAAGCCGGCGCAAAAATCAATCTCTGGATTCAACATGGGGAATTCAGGACAGCTGCTCAGGCTGCTTGGGTGGGCGCCCGCCCCTGGGATTATGTGTCAAAGCAAGGGCAGCGTGTATGGAGATTACTACAGCGTATGCGGAGGAGACAGCGTATGCGGAGAATAGTACAGCGCATCTGGAGGAGATAGCTTGTGCGAAAAGCAGCAAGTTATGGGTAGTTCGGTCACGATAGTGTTGTGAGGAGTGTTGTGGCGATGGGCATCACAGCCGTGCAACCTGAGCTGCGCCGTCACAAGGACGTTGATAACGGTGTTGGTGTCGTCGAGTTCTACGGTGGCAAGATCGCCTATTTCTACAGCAGCCGGATGAGGGGTGCTGGCCAACATGATATGACTCAGATCATAGTTGGAGGGCAAATTGGCTGTCAATGCCCGCCCTCAAGGCTCGCTACTCGAGATGCACGAGGCCCAAGGTTGCGGCACGAGACCCCCTCGGACTACTATGGACGATTCGAGCATGCTTTCGTTACTGAGGCTAACGAGTTAACCGCTTGCTGCCTCGACAACACAAGGCCCTTCAGCCTGTCCGGTGCGGTGCAAGCGGTTCAGATCCGCTGCGCCCTTCAGGAGAGCTGAATATAGAGAAGAATATTTCCTTTGCCGAGACTGTACGGCGTATCGGGACCCCCAACTTATAAGGGCTATACAAGTTCAACTCCTTTTCTCCCTCCAAAATCGGACCGTTATATAGACTATACGCAACACTAATCGCTGTGCTTGGGTTCGGCACAACACTGAGTACAATTAGCATTCCTGATTAATCCTACATAAGCCTCGGTATGTTTGTCCAATGCTGTGTTATCTTATATACATGCCTGGGCAGGAGGTCAAGGTGCGCCATTATAGTTTCTTCTCCATAAGTCAAGTTTCGCAGCATTATATTTGAGGAAGTGTATAATACTAAGTAGATAGGCATATCAACAGGGGCGACAATCATAGACCTTGCGTTAAGGTATGTCATATCACAGTATCATCCCGGTAAGAGAATAATCCACATCGATGATGCAGGTAAGAGAAATTTGGCCCTTGGCCATCTCGCAATCCATGCGAAGGGGCGGACAAGATTATTGACAGTGGTCATCATTTTCAGAAAATAGAGAGCGAGGACCAGTTATCTTACAAATGATGTCGCCGGAAACCTTTCCAGCATCGACGATGTTCTCCCTCGATGGTCGGAACCCAAGTCGAACAATCTCTTCACTTCACGTATTATCAAATCTGCATTGCGCGTTCTCCGCAGGGTAATTTCAGGGGTTAAATGGCTCACCCGTGGGCAAGGTATTTCTGGGGCTGGGGAGCCCTTCTCTAATAATCTCAGGGGTCTATTTATTGGGATAATTCGAGCCAACCATGAAGGAACGTTTACCTGTAGCCTCTAGCTTCTCAGCCGCGGGCCTATGTCCAACAGCGAGATCACGAACATCCACAGATAAATGATTGCCAGCGTTCTGGTCAGGCTTCTTTAGCAATACTGTTAATTAGGTCACAAATTCTCTCGTGGATATGTCTAGGGAGTCGAGGGAGTCCAGTTGGTGCACGACTGGACCTAGAAACAAAGGTGTGTTGCACTGTTTCATGATGGATGTCGCATCAATAGCGGCGATTCACGAACGACTACCAGAGAAAGATTAGGCCTATTCTCTTCAACGGATTTTCATGCCGCTTGTTCTTAAGCCCATCTAGGTCGGCCTTGCACGTTCAGTGGTATCCTACTGCGAGACTTCCAACAAACGTCTTGCTAGCACGGTAGCCGTCGACTAGGCCAATCAAAACTTGTTCTTCAGTGATATGGCACCAATCTGCTACTGAGAACACCCTGGTAGGCTTGTTTTGGTCCATTATAGCCGCTGAAGAAGATGTCACAGTAACCCGCGTTGCACTTAGTGCATCCTTGTGGACAGCTTGCGGCAGGCCAACAGTGCGACTGATAGCTATCGATGTCTTACGATATGTTTCAGTTCTTAAGTGATTGGCATCCAATACCTCCTGAGATCAAGCGAATTTGCTTATTATTTTGTGATTTGAAACAATACAGGGTAGTACAATGAATGACAGCACAATCGCCTTGTCGGACGCGAAGTTATACATATTAGTGTCTGGTTACATTTCTAATTTTACTCAGAGGCAAGCATACCGCCCAACTGGGAAATGTCCTCTATGAGAACATAGTCCAGAACAATTTCGCAATGGCTGCCGTGCGTATCGAGAATAATGGCCTCTCCCAGACGATCGAACAGCCATGACCACGGAATGGCCCTGATGTGGCAACGTTTCAAGGACAGGGGGTGGTAACAAAGCCGTCGCCGCCCGTAACAAGCATGCTGGTCATACTAAGATGGCTTTGACAATAGGGAGAACTAGAAGGGTTGTTTCTAAATACACATTGTGTAGCAACCAGTGAGATTGTTGAGATAAAAGGTGATTCAAAGAATGGAGCTTGGAATGAATTTACTAGTGAGGGAGAGGAAAATTTATCGAGCGCTCCGCCAAGTATCTTGTGTACTATGCGTTTCTCTCTTATTTCTAATTTTATTGAGGATCAAAGCTATATAGTCGGAGGTAGGCGGCGTGATGGGAATTCTTCAGTCGCCCTTTACGAGACGGGACATCGGTGATAAACAGGGTTACCCGACCTGATGATTGTTGCCAGGCCCGGCCGAAGTATTCCCAGCTCCTTTAGCGTGGTCGCTCGTGATTGGAAGCTAGGGAGCAGCATAGCCGCTGGTCGCACCGGAAGGTAAGGGAGGGTGATTACCATTTGCGTGTGTAACCGTGATATTGTTTTTTGGGGGTGCACGCTCACACGGCTTATTCTGGACAATCATGTATCTTCTAGCGGGCCGCGTGTTTCGCCAGATAACCCCGCTTCCTTCAGGTTCACACATACTACTCTACACGATACAAGGTGGCAATAATAGCACGACATGGGTGAGATTCTATCTATTGAAGCTTAGGTGACTCTTTGATGCTTCAACCGAGGTAGGATTGCAAAGATGCGATTGCACTGTTTCGAGCGAGAATGGGAAGGAAACGTCCGGCAGGCTGCGCTGAACCACAAATTGCCAATGATTACCTTTTTATAGTTAGCACCGCTCTAATGTGGGCCGTAGGCGACAAAGCCGCATGTTAAGTTGACATGGATTATCATTAATACCACTATTAATTTTAACTCGTGGTATTCTCAGTATCGCCACTACGACAGTATGTTCATATAATTATATCTCCTTCTGTATCGACTTGTATGTACAAGTTACAAGGGTATAGATCTAACAAAAACAGGGAAGGCAGATAATCACTATCTAAGTTGAGGCGACATTAATATCTTTATACTCAGTCTGCCAATATCTTCGTTTATAGGTCTGAAGCCTGATAAGTTCTGTTAGCTCTGTCTAGGGTTCTATAGGTATCCCGTGATAGTATCAACCTACCTGTTTGAGCATTTACACAGCATAGATCTCAGATCGCCTGGAACGCCAGAGCTCATAAGGCGTGCCCGTAGGTTGATGTTAATAAGTGCCACGTAGCGAAGGGCTATCAAGACTGAAGTCGATATTCGAACCACGCCGCGTCAAACACATTCATCGATATTTTAGTCGGCCAACGTCGAGCTTCGCGAATAAACCTCATGTTCGAGCTCTCTATCGAGGATACTTTATCTTGGGTAGAGCCGCAATTCTAGCGCTTCTTCTTAACGTGACCGGGGGATTTATCGAGCGTTGGGGAGCTCTTTTCCGAGTTCTCTGTGTTTTCGCGTTTTCTCCAAGCTCTTCCGTTGCTGTTTTCTGACATGCATGTTCCTGAATACGCCTTTTGGAGCCCGGTCTCTGATCTTCATGCTCTAGAGAGGATCGCTTCCGCTTGAGCCCTTTTGGTGCAGTTGCGACGGCTACTGGAGCCTCTTCAAGGTGTGTTTGAGGTATAGACGGAATCGATTTGGTATAGCATGGAGAGATTGAATGCGGCATTGGAAGTTGTGGTGGGCTATTATTGTCCATCGATTGAGAAACCGTATCTGTGGAAAGTTATTAGCTGCAGTTGAAGTTCAAGGTCATACATACCAAAGCATGTGAAAGCAATAAACATACCTTCTTCACCAATTACGGACCTCCACTCTTCAATGAACTTTTTTCTCCTTTCCCAGCGAAAACATGCCCTGTCCATCTCATCCTGTTCGATTGCTGCGGGACCATTAGGATCGACGACAAACCGGGGATATTTTGCTCTATATAACGGCTCAAACTGCTCTTGAAAGAAACGCGCTTTAGCCTCCCAATAATCTGGATTCTCCATGTCTTGTTCGTGGCCGCAGCGTTTACGAAAACAAACGTCGCCCGCCGTAGTCATATACAACTCACTACTTCGCACGATACGGTGGCCTTCAACACTAAGAATACAGAGCTGACGCATATAAAAATATACGGAGTCTTTGGCTTGTCGCAATCTAACAGAGGGTGAGGCCCCTACAGATAGTACGACTATGTTTGGCCTTGGTATATATGTAGAGGCAGGCGAGACCGGTTTGGGGGTTATCGTGCCCGAATGGGAAGAGAAGAAAGGGGACCCATCGCTAGGTAGCTTCGCAACATTCTCTTGTGTGAGAGCCATGGCTGTTGAGGCAGAATGCGGTATGACACAGCAGGAGGTATTATTTGAGTAAGAGAAAATTGTCGGCAACAGAAGCACAAGATGGAAGCCGACAAAATTCAGCGCGCAATTTTTTGCACTGGATTGGTTAGACGCGCTCACCTGCGGCCACTGTGTCTAACACATCGGACAGTGTTTGAAATAAGCCCACGGAGGACACACAGTCGGATTAAAAAATCCAGTCACACATATAAACAGCCAATCAAATTTAATTCCGTCGGTACGGGACTGTATGCCATCCCTTGATTCAGGATACATTTCACAACTACTCACTGAACCAAACAAACATTATCGTGCAACTAGAGCGATAGGTAAGGGCCTGGCCGGCCAGGCGACATTAAGGGATGTACAGACTTGTGTCCAGCCCCCTAGAGTTACCGCAAACTGTAGCGCTAAGGCTAGTGATTCAAGATGATCATTGGCTCTGGTGGTCTCACGCCCTTGTCATCAGAGATGCAAGGCATGCGCTGTAGTACACATAGCCATCGAATGCTGATGGCCCAGCGGTCATATAAGAGAGAAGTGTTGATGAGACCGCCTTCTCCATCCATGGTCTGTTAACTCTCTTCTCATTTTCATAACCGAGCTTCCAAAATGGACTCCAGCATAGAAGCAAAGACCATATTCGAAGTACACTGTCAGGGCGCTTTCATCGAATACCACCATCACAAGCGTCTCCTGGTGAGTGGTGCAATACCGAGATTTAGCACTGATACGTGGGATCGTCAGCCCGTGCGTCCTGTTCCAGACGATGACGAAGGTGCTACCCCAGCACCCGAAGAAGACCCCTTACCGAGATTCCTACGAGTTACCACAGACGATGAACCCAAGTCTACCTCAGTAGGCTATATGTTCGGAAGCGACAAAGATGTCTGTGATATTCTTGTTGCTAACGATAGCAAAAGTGGGGTTAGCAAGATGCATTTTGCCTTACAAATCGAAATGCCTAGTGGGCATGGAACTCTGATATTCAAATCTCATGCTCGCCACGGCACGCGTATTAGCACTGCCGAACTCTACAGAAAGCTGATTCAAACCCAAAGAGCTATTTGTGAGAATGACAGAGAACTTCGTGTTTACGCAGGTGGCCATGAGATTCGAATTCAGTTCCCTAATCATCACGCACATGAAGACCAGTGGCAAAAGAACTGGTGGGATTATTGTCGTAGGTACTCGAGGCAAGTACCAGCACTTAATCATCTTAGAATCAAGTCAGCATCAACTGTCAGCATCTCATGGGAAGGACGTTACCATCTTGGTGACGAGATCGGATCTGGTAACTTCGGAAGTGTACGAATTGTAACTGATGCTCGTACCGGAGAACGGTACGCAGCGAAGACTTGGTATTCGGTATCCAACTCGCTTGAATACCGAAAAGAAGTAGATTTACCATTTCTGAAGAGCTTATCACACGTATGAAACGATCCCGATACCTTTGTTTGCGTCAAGGCATTAGCTAACTGCTCACTCAGGATAGCATCATCAAGTTCCACGAAGCTTTAGTCAACCCACCTGCATTGGTTATGGAACTAGTGGACGGCGTAGACCTCAAAGACTCCCATCATGACAGCACGATCGAAGGTGACGAATTACGAAATCTTACGTGGCTCCTGGCAGACGCTCTTACATACCTTCACGACAAAAATGTCATTCATCGAGACCTCAAACCTCACAATATTATGATATCGGCGCGCTACCCTATTCGTATCAAGTTAATCGACTTTGGCATATCGACTAACACGGAAGCTACGGTAAAAACAGCGCATGCGGGCACACCGAAGTACTGGGCCCCTGAGATTGCGAGCGGACGCTATACAAACAAAGTGGACATTTGGTCACTCGGAGTTGTAATATTGGAACTGTCTTTGGGACTTCCTCAGCCCAGCAAAATGGAAAAGTGGCATCAGACTCTCGTCAATCATGTGGCAGGAATGGCTTCCGAGGAAACCATTCGAGACGACTCAGTTGAAGCATTCATCTATTCTTTACTTCAGTTGGATCCTGATCAGCGACCAACTGCAGCGGAGTGTCGGGATATGCTATTCGCTCTCAACCCGTACATTCCTATACAGAATGATACCTCTGTATCACCGCCGAGGAGGTATATGTGCGGTCTGCGGCCAGCAGTACAGCATCACCTACCATCTGGTTCATATAGCGGATCCACTGTTCTCAATACGACGCGCGGAGAGAATAGTACTGCGCAAAATACCACACAAGGAGAGGGAAGCAATCTGCAGAATGCGGACTCTGATGATGGGGATACTCTGCGCCCTACGGACATTGATGTTCCATACACTTCTATCGAAAACTCAGAAACGGCACCCGCTGGCTTTCATCTAAGCACATCCTCGAGAAAACGGCCGGCTTCGACGGAGTACTCGACTTTCCGACAACGAACAGGCTTCTGCCCTACGGCCCCAACTCCCAAAGGCGGCTTAAGCTCCAGAGATCCTGAAGATTTCGAGATCGACCCAGAAGACCTTGCTATCATCTTAGGACTACCAAGTCCAACTCAACCTCGCTCCCCGTCCCCATTACCACCCCCTTCCGCTGAGCATTATCCGACCCCGAAGGGCAGCGCTTCATATCAGGAATGGCAGCGGCAGAAGGATGAGGAGGAGAATAAAGCCACTCAAGGAAGTGATGAGTCGACAAATGATGATTTGGAGACATGAGATAGAAATTTTGGAGTAGTCAGCATTCATCCATACGGCCATGTAATTGCAGTTCGAAAGATGCTTTTCATATGGGCGCTAGTAGCTACGCATTCGCAACTGGTTGTTCTCATGCCAATGCAATGCTAGACTTCACTTGTTCACTTCTCAGCATTTTATCGTGATAGGCTATGAGATTGATTTCATTACATACAAATTGTCTTGTAATGCACGTAGCATTGGATAAATGATTCAATAGAACGCTATCATTGACAGCGCATAGCTATAGAGGTATTAGACACTACAACCGCTAGACGCTCCATACCAACTTAAGGTGTGTCTTCTTTGAACACTAGCACCGTAAGTGGAGTGCGCCTGGGAATTCCACCGGCCAAGCAACCCGTTGCTAGACTGGGCGTTATTGTGTACTAGCCTCAGCTATCCGCTGAGCCCACCAGGTAAGATGAAACTGTAACTAGAATCAATGTCTCACTATTAAGAGTATAATAGCATTGTTTCGCATAATTCATATTTCCAACTCGTTTGTCAATTGATACTGCGCATGCGCGTGTTCCTCGGCCAGCCGAGCTGCGTCGTTTTCCTCAAACCCAAAGTTCCAAAGGCGGCTCGGCTGATACATATCGCCCCTTCGCCCATTATAACTGCTTTGGCCGCCAATGTGCTGCATAACGACGGGAGTCAGGGCCCATCGCAGAGCCCCTGTGTCTTCTGCGTATTGCTCTATAAAACTGTCCGTCGGTACTTCCGACCACAAGTCATTTCGGAAGAGTGGCAGCAAGCCTTTCGTTACAGTTGACCGGGGAAATACAAGCCCTTGGCCGCAACATGCGTACTGATCCATAATGTGGACTCCGGCAGGTTGTGGCAACATGCAGTTACGTCCGGCGGCAAAGAAGAGAATGATAAAAAGAGGAGCGAACACCAACGTGACGAGGAAGAGGACAGTCTGGGTTAGGTACGCGCGTGCCACATATCGTCGTGTCACAAGGAGCGAACTAAGCACGATTGTCATAATGGCGAGAGACGCGGCAAGGTACGTTGGCCATGATTCTGAGTTCCAACCCAGGAGTCCTTCATAGTAGAAAAGGCGGAGGTACAGAACTTGAGTTGGTTTCGGTCAGTCAAGGGGATGCAAAGACGCAAGATATGGATGGCGCAGAACCCACAACCTGCTTGTCCAAAATCCCAAGACTTGGCATTCGCAGTACTCAGTGCGTTCATCGTTCGATGTCGCCACCCATCGAGGAACACTACGTCGTCTTCAATGATCAAAATATACGGTGCCGCCGTCTTCTCGCACTCCTCCATGACGATTGAATAGTCGAATTTCGATTTTACCGCATGCGCTTGGGATTCCATCGATTGAGCAAGTGTGAATCGCTCTTCGTCGTCGTGATAAGTGGCAAGTTTATCGACCATACCGGTTAGCCACGGTTGGCCGTAGTCAGGATGCTCTGTCTGGTTTACATGTGCGAGGAGCACCACAAAATAGAGGCGCGCCCGTTCCTCGTGGCTCAAGCCATATTGAAGAGACCCCAAGGCCAACTTCAAGTAAGAAACACCCTCCCTTCTCACGGAGGGAATACCAACGCACAACTCGGGGGGAGTCTGCCTACTCTTCGAAACCTGTGTTTCAGTTGATGAGGATAAGAATTCGGCGTGTTGAACGGCTTGTCGTATGCGATACGTCGAGTAGGTAGAAGCGTGAGCGCGTTCGGGTTGAAAGAACATCGATGTTGGATCCCTCCAACATAGCGACCGAAGGATACCTATGAGGAAGACATACTGATAGATCAAGTCAGTGCGAGTGCTACATGAGCCGGCGAGTTGCGGTACCAAGGAAGACGGCAGCCAAATTCAGAGATGGCGTCGGTTATCTGAAAATCAAAGTTATTCCAGCGCAGCTACTCACAATAACTACAAATCCTATCAACAAGCCTTTATTGAAATGCATAGCACAGAGAATTCAAGGTAAAAGGAGCAGTAAAAGGAGCAAATCAATAGTCAACAGCAGCAAACCAAAACTAGAAGCTCGGTACGTTATAGCGAGGAGTCTATATGGCGTTGCTACTTTGAGGAGAAGGTTGAGCAGTATACTATCGTACAGGAGTCCTCGGAATTGGGGCAGGAAAATAATACTCGGAGCCAGTCCCAGCTCGTATCAATGGTGACAATCCATATTCCGCATAATAGCCTACCTATGCGACTGTTGGTGTCGATCATGATCCTCACTCGTGCTGTTGGCTCGGATTCAAAACATCCAATCACGACTGGTTAAATATCCAGTCTAAAAACACTAGTAATGGAGTTAGATACAAGAATCTCCTCATTATTAGTACGGCAGGGCATGTATTGTTGGTGCCTAAAGCAAAGAGTGTCCACATGTTACGTTGCTGACATCAGCACCCAAACAGACTATGTACCGATCTGTAGATACCGATCACGATACGAAGTGCCTGGACGGTGCTTCATGTATCCTGCTTAAATGGATGCAAGTTGTTCCAAGATTGGTAGTTGGTTCCTGAAACCGGCTGGGTTTTAATCGGGAGTTAGGCGGGCACTTTACGGCATCTTTGACGGAACCACCGGTACGTGATGAGCTTCCCTGGGTTAGAGGGTGCAGTCTCGGGTGAAAGTGTCGTTTACATGAGCATTGGTCAGAAACAGCAAAGTCGTATACATTCGAAGCGACATCTGAATATGCCCCATACAGGTAGTGAAAATACTGCGTAAGGGTGAATGATCTATGTTGGCGAACTGTCACTCTCTCTTGCCTCATATTACTCTGTCATTTGTTAAGCTCCCTAAAATATAGTTTATGAGTTCCTATATTTAATGAAGAGAGCGTTTTTAATAAGGGAATCTTGGGAATCGACGGCCTTAGCTTTAGTTAAGACTGGCTCGTGAAAAGCAGTTGCCCATCTGTCAACGTTGTGTCGTTACTAGAACTGGCTGAACACTTCAAGTGGTCGCTCACTTGACCTCGATATATGCCTAGGTAATGTTAAGAGGTGCCAATAAGGATTCATGTTCGTCAGTGGCTCGTATTTCCTTATCTCCTAGAAAGTACTTGTTTTCTTCGTTCACAAAGAGTCACTGCGAGTCCAACTGCAATTCTGATTCACCCCCTGCTGACTATTGTGGCAAATTCCCGCTGACCGCGATATTCAACATATGATGTAGCAATATCATACACAGCGTCTACATGTCACTATTGTCGGCCACTAGCGTAATACCTGTGGCGGTTACGCCTAGGGACACAAACTCATCCTCGGCGAATAATATACTAAGGTAACTGTGTCCGAATCAGCCTACACATTTCCTTCCAAGATCTCGCAACTAGATGACTTTTACCCCATATTCTCGGTTGAGTAATAGCGATCGTGATAACGCGAAGGATCACAAATAGCTACAGTGACTGTACCTGCCTGTTTTACGATCGCTTGAGATCTCACATAAGGACTTTCGCACAATCCAAATGCCTTCATGAAATATCCGTGTCTTGTTGAATAGCATGACTAGGTTCAAGCGAGCTCGTTAATGCACCTATCGTACAGATTTAGACAGTTGCCGAGAGGTACAGGTCTCAGATTACGAGGGCTGAATAGCTTCGTTGAGACAGTCTCAGATTGTCACCAGTATTCAGCGCGCACGTCTCCACAGTTCCAGTACATTCAGCACCTGTTCACAAGATACCGCATTATCAGTGTTCAGGTGCGTGAAAATCATGGATTCGCCACATCATATTTCAGCTAAATGAATTGAGACAAACTATGCCTACTCTACTGCACGTCTCACGATGCCTCCGCTCGTAGCAGTTGTAGTGACCTTTCGGCGATAAGCTGTGCGAATTGGCGCTTACCTCGACCAACTGCTTGCTGTTTTCAACGAGTCGAGTGGTAGTTTCAACCTCCCGGTGGCTGACAAACAACAGCAATCATCTACTGAAAGTGGATTAATCAGTATGTATCATTCTCACGACAGGGGTCATTGAAGATCAACAGGGGTAAGAACAGGGGTGCTCTCCATACCCTTGCAGCGGGAGGCAGCCATATTCTCGCCACCCGAACCTTGGCGCACAGGACACCACGATCTTCAAATCAGCTTCGCGCAGATGGAGTAGTGTACAAGCCGGATATGCTGACCTCAAGCGGAACCACTCGGACCGCATACAGCATAACCGATGTAGCGTCTTCTAAGTCTCAGCTATTATGCGGCTCCTCAATTGCAAGACGCTGACATTTGAGGAGTTCGTACAGCAAGACATCCCCCGCTACGCCATCCTCTCGCACACATGGGGTGACGAGGAGGTGTCGCTGCGCGACATGAAGAATGGCAAAGTGACAGCGTCTAAGCTAAAGGGCTACGCGAAGATCGAAGCTACGTGCCGAATCGCGCAGGAGCAGGGGTTGGCCTACGCCTGGGTAGACACGTGCTGCATCGACAAGTCGAGTAGCGCCGAGCTCTCTGAGGCTATTAATTCCATGTTCGCATGGTACCGGAATGCGGCCGTCTGCTACGCCTGGCTATGCGACTACGCGCAAGATGCAGCCTTTAACCTGACAGACGAGGCGGTTCTGGAGTCATTTGAGGCGCGCGAGTCGATGAACGAGCAAGACATGCGCTTCAGCGATCCCCCTCCGCTGACATCCCAGGAGCTGGAGATGCGCAACTACATCGGGCAGAGCTTAAGAAAGTGCAGATGGTTCTCCCGGGGTTGGACGTTACAGGAGATGATCGCGCCGAAGCACGTCGAGTTCTACGACTGCAATTGGAAGTGCTTCGGATCCAAAGCACAACTAGCCCCTATCCTAGCCTGGATCACCGGTGTCGATACGGGTGTACTAAAAGGCGGATCGCTAGACCAAGTCCTGGTTGGGCGACGGATGTCATGGGCTGCGAATAGACAGACGCGCCGTATAGAAGACATAGCCTATTGTCTCCTAGGCATTTTCGACATCAACATGCCGCTCCTATACGGCGAAGGCGAGAAGGCATTCATCCGCCTCCAAGAGGAAATCATCCGATCCAGCAACGACCTCTCCATCTTCGCCTGGACCGCGGCCCTGGGCGACAAGCGATCCTTCCGGAGCATATGGGCTGGTTCGCCTAACGAGTTCAAATCCTGCCAATTCCTCGTCAAGCCAGCGCTGGAGTGGAACGGGCGAGGCGAGTACAGCATCACGAGCCGCGGGCTGCGCACAACCGACATGATCCGGACCGTGCGCGGCGAGGCGTCGCGCAAGGGAAGCTATTTCCTCCCGCTCGACTGCGTCGACGCGCGGCAGAGGAAGCACATCCGCTTCGTCTCGCTCGAGCAGTACGGGCCGAGCCTCTTCGCGCGGCGGAAGCCGTGGCTCTACGACACGGTGGTGGATATCGATGTCTCGCAGGCCTCACGGCTCCCGCAGGCGCAGTACATCTGCTGCCGGGAGAGCCCGGACTTCGAGAGCATGGTGCGGTCGAGTCGCGTGGGTTCGATCCAGATCGAGTTCTCGCTTGAGGCGTTCGACGAGGCGAGCATTACGGCTCATCCAGAGACAGATTGGGACCTACGCAATTCGGTCCTCCTCAGCTATCGCCGCCGGCACTTCTGGGGGTGCTGGCGGATAAAAGCGATGTCCGACGAGCCGGGCGTGTGTGTTGTCTGCGTGCAGTCTGACGGGTGGCTGCTCTACGGCATATTTCCAGAGGATGATTTGCCCTCGGTCGTGGATGAGAGCGACGTGCTTCCATCACAGATCGCCGACATATTGCAGAGTCGCCCCGTTCGGACTTCGACGTGGTGCCGTCCCTGGTATCACACTATAGAACTCAGCGAGCATGAGCTAGGTGATGGCAGTGATGGCATCACTGGCACCTTGCTTCGTATAAAGAGCAGAAAGATGGACGAAGCTCATGAGGGCGGCAAGACAGTGAAAACGCGGCTACAGCGATTACTTAAGAAACGGACCTGGCCGTGACCGTTGAGCTTTAGTTAAACTGATTAATAAATAAGTCGCTGTAGTGCCAGGTATCACAAGGGCTGAATACAGGGCTTGGAGAATAACTCAATATGAGAATAATATCTATGAGCGCAGTGACCCCTTGGCCCTCCCAAGGACTCTCTGTCTCTTGGAGGGCTAACTAGCCTCTATATACAGGAGTTCTGCGGACCTAAATCTCCTTCATGAGAAGGTTTAGCCGTATGTCTCAGTCTCTGAATAGCTTCATCCGAGACATCCTGCAGTTCGGCTACATGCCTATACGAAGAGTCATGAAGTTCGCGGGGCCTTGCATAGGTGACCTCCCGTCAGCGCGTAGGCTTCCGTACAACACCAGGGCAGGCTGTCACTAAAATGGAAAGCTTTCGCCGTCACAGGCTCAGCTACTATTTTGAATACGGTGGAAATTAAAATGCGAGACATTTTGATTTTTGGCTGCGTTGGCCGTGTTGGCCGTGTTGGCACGTCGTAGGCCTCGCTGACGCTTTTGACCTCGTTGACCTCGTTGATCCGTTCAGCTCGTTGACGCTGATTTAGATAGATATAGCGGCCGTTAGTGGCCGTGATCACTATTGCAGTACGCAAGCTACACAGTTAACATGAGTGCAGATATGTTGTGGTTGATGCCTCGAATAGACTCTGACCAATAGCAGCGTTGCAGAGACATTTATACTTTTAGGGTTTACCGCTAGAATTTCGCTTTTCTCCAGAATTCGCAATTTCTTCGGAAATACGTACAGGCCTAAAGAACGTTTCTAATGCCACAGTCAATCTGGGATGTATACCTTAAATCGCTGTCAACAGCTTAATATGGCCAGGAAGCAGTCTATCTATTACGATGCACATAATTCTAGGGGCAAGAGGCGTGATAGTAATTTCAGCACCTTCTCTGTTCTCTGTGGAATAGCAGCATTATCGATCATCGATTCGCTACGCTAGATGTTCGATAATTACATCCTTATATGAAGACCTCTGTACTACTTCTTACCTGGCCTTGCGCTGAGCGGCTCTTCCTCACCCGGTAGATAACAAGGCTACCATAAGGTCGGTCTTATACTACTGTATGCAAGATGCCCAGAGTTAGAGATAGATGCGAACTGTAGACCATGGGTGTCAAATACGTTTTGTGATTTTTGAAGATTTCAACTCAGATATCCCGACTACATACATGTTGGACCTTACTTCTGGCAAATCATTATATCTACCAAAAACCAACTGTTTAAAGTTATGAGCCTCCAGGTCCTCCAAGTAGCGCAAATCTCCGCACAATACTCGGTCCGTATTCTTGGTACTAGAGAAATTGGTCAGTCATCAATCCAAGAAACAAGCTTTACCTATATGAATATAGATATAGATATATTTATGTTCATGTTTTCGCACGTCTGGAAATAGAGTACTTACCTCAGCCTTAGTGTGGCAATATGATCTGAACTCAGGTGTTTGGCCCAACAAGCTTCCTCCGAACCACGGTCCATGTCGTTGTCGCTTATGTGTAATGACTTGCACTTCCAAGCCTCCACTCTTGGCACCTCCACTGCGCATTTCACTAGCCCGAATACGTGCATCTACCAGGTGCTTAATGTCTCGTTGTAACCTTCGACCGAAATCCTTGTATAGAGTGCTACCGCCGGAAAGCACAATATTCTTGTAAAGTCCACGCCGTACATCGATCGGGCTCGACTGGATAACGCCATCGACGACAACGGGCAGTGGGGTTAAGAAGTCAGAGGAGTAGATTTCGGGATTGAAGAAGATCTCGGGGGCCAAGAATCGTTCGTAGCCCACGTCCACGGTAACTTGGCGACCACCGGGGTGGGACACGACATGCTTAAGAAACCGACTGCGGTCTCGGTCGTAGCGTGAGAATTCTTTTACAATGTCGGGGCAGACGTAACAGTGCTCTTCCTTGATTTCCTGGGCCGTCTTCAAAGAGCTATCGGGCTCGCCTCGGTCTCGGAGTAAAGACTGCACAAAGTAGGTGATGTCTCGGCCAGCAATAGGAATGGACTTGATGGACGAGCCGATGACGTAGCCCTCGGCGACGGGAATAACGTGGGTGACACCGTCACCAGAATCAATAACGGTACCGGTCAACGAGCGATCTGTCACTTTGGTGGATGTCCAGGACGCGGCGAGGGCGAGAACAGCCTGGACAGCAATGTAAAGACCGGCGCAATTAAAGGACTCGAAGAAAATCTCGGCCGTATTCTCGCGGTTCTCGGGAGGATTAAGAGGCTAGTGAAAATCAGTAAACAGGCTTCGCGCGATCGGTGGCACGGCCCGGAAAGTGGTGTGCGGTGTGGAGTGTTTATGTGCGTACAGGTTCGGTCAGGAGGAAGTAATGGTCTTCAGGTTCGACTCGAAGATACTTGAAGATGGAGTTGGACCAGAATCTTTCCATGTGGTCCTGTGGGAACATGACATGTCAGCATTCTCTCATAAACACAATTAAAGTAGCACCCCTGAGAAGAGACATACCCAGTTATCAATCTGACCGTGCCGAATGGGATAATGAAGACCGTAACCTAGGCGCGCGTGTGTCAACCCTGAGAACGTCCTGCATATACCTCACGGCGGGCGCGGGCACGGGCGCGAGAGTTCGGAGAGCTATACCTGGACCATTGGAAGCGGCTATTGCCTCGTCACCGATAAAGAAATCCAGATCTTCGGTACCGCGCTTCATGGACAGGTGGCCGGTCGGGCCGGCACCGCCTGTGAGGAACGAGGGCTTGTTCGCAACGGCTGGGCGTCCAGAACCAGTGCCGCCGCTTCCACCGGCAGGACCCTTGGTGGCGATGGCGGTAGGGAAGACGAACGAAGGTGAGTCGTTACCGGCGAATCCTACAGACAGGCACAAGAAACCAGGTTAGCCTTAATCGAGCAGATGCGGTGGCATGTAACGGCCGGCGATGAATAGTGTGCGGGCGCGCAAAGCGGCATCAGGCAGATGAATGAAGCCGAAGCGAAAATAACGCCCATCTTACCAAGCTTGGAGAAGCCCGTGCCGCTATAATCCACATACAATTGTCAGCAAAGGGGGAAGAAACGGCAATCTGCCGGGCGTGCATCACCAGACCCAGCACACAAAGAGCAGGTGAACGTACTTGTCCATGACAACGGCAGGAGTCTGGTTCGCCATGGCGAAGAGGGATAGGAGGAGACACCGAGGGCGAATAAGTGCGAGGGAGCCGTCCTCTATTTCCCAGAAAGCCGAAGGTACCGTGGAGGGCTGGCACGAGACTAGGGGCTGCGAGGCGAGACGGCGACGACGACGATGGTGACGATAAGTGTTATGTGGCTGTGGTTGGTTGGTGGTCGGTGAGTACTGCAAGAGCTCGGTGGGGGGGTTGTCCAGAGTCGGCGTAGACCCTTTACCTCTACATGCAGCTACCTGGTAGAGGGAGTTATACGGTGTCGAAAGGTCGTAGTATCCCGGGAGTCTACAGGTACACGCAGGTAGGTAGCGGTATTCGTGCAGCTTAGGTAGCTAGCTGGGCTGTCGAGGCTGCGATTGACTCGGTGGGTTGAAATGATGGAGGGCGATGACGATGTGGAATAGTGCGGCCTAAGCCACCCTTTTGACTGTCCCCATCCCCTTGTAGATTAGGCGGTACTTACCTAAAGGGGTAAGCTGTCACTGCTATTAGCGGGGTTCTCTCCTTCAAGCTTCTCCCTCCACCTGGGCTTGGCGACAGTTGGTGACAACTGTATTTGCGTCGTCTCTACTTTACTAACACGACTTATCAACCTTGACCTGAACTGCCACTCACTCCATTGGCCTACCGTACAACTTACATCTGATCCAAGTCTCATGCTGCTCACTCGTATCCGATCTATGAAGTCTATTTCGGTCTTTTTCTTCATCTAGATCCTTTCTGTTCTTCCTTGGGATCAGGCTCCCTGGACTGCGGTTGTTGCGACAGAGCTAGTCTTCCAGGCATCGTCACATCATCCTATATGATCGGAATCTCCTCGAGGCACGGCAAGCCTCGTGTTTCTTCTTCGCTTTTATTTTCCCTTCTATATTCTATCCTACTTTCATGAAGACGCGTGTCATTGTCAGATTTTCTTTTACATTATCTTCACTTTCTCCGGTCGGTCTCGGTGTAGACTTCATATAACCAAATCTGCGCGAGCATCTGTATAATATCACCGCCGTAATGGTAAGGTCTTCGATTAGTATTGCCCCTTCGCTACCTCCAAGTGAGTGAAGGTAGCAAGCACCTACGTAAGTAAACTCTAACTGATATATGTGATAGCAGCCTCCAAGCTCTCTTCAGAATCCACTTGACTTCGCACATGTTCATCTACATATCCGCAATTGACTATATTTCGGTCACTCCATGAATAAGCACCCATTACAGTCGCCAATAGGCCATTTCCTAACATCTCTCATGGGGCTCGGTACATGATTCCTGCCCACCGACGACAGGCATCTGATAATCATTCTTTGCGTAGCAGCTTCCTGTCTCCGGTCTTCTCTTATTTACTGCACGGCTGGTACAGCGCGCGCTCCCTCTCCATGACACGAATGACGTGGTCAGACTTGCTGGGAATCTTGACCGGGCTCTCGAGGTGAGATCCTCTCATGCATACAAAGGGTAGGACGGCCAGGTTAAGAGTGCCTGCTTCAGGTGGCCTGCTGTGATTCCCCAGCGTCCCTGCTTTCTCATATACTCGAACACTCCTCTCCTTACCTGCTGCAGGTGAGAGTTCGACATAGTCCGACGTCGAATATCGCAACTATCTTCTAGAGCCGGTATGTATCTCTCACCATTACTCCTCGACCTTCCTTCCTGCGAAGACGATCCTGCAAATGCTACTTACGTCACGCTCTGAACATGTTGGCACCGCTGCTCTCACTTCTACTGAGTCAAAATCTACCCTATCGTCCCAACTGAGACCTATTCTACTTCTTCGTAACCTACCAACCTCCTATCTATGACTCCGTCCTTCGCTCCCTTCCTCTCTCTCAGCGCCCGCGTGAGGGCTTCTTCGTGTACATCACATGCATTATAGACATCCTCAAGCACATTAATCATAGTCGTATCATTCAAGCTCTGCTCAATACACATTAGTTTACATTTATTCTGTCTCGCACTTTCCACCTTCAGCCTACCTCTGTCGCGTGATCGGTTGCCTTTCGCATCTTCCGTGGGCATCACTGCGTCAGCCTCTCCATTACTTGACTCTCAGAGTCTTCTACCTACCGGAAAGTAGTACACTGACTTAGGTATCTTCCAGTCGTTGAGTGCCGTACAACTGGACGCCCTGCCTACGACCGTATACGGCGATATTTATCGTCTCATCACCACAGACCTCTCCTAATCAAAGATGTCAGATTCACTGCAGAGCCGTACCCCACCCGGTGAACTATGCCGACCTGTAGAGACGCAATGTAACGAACCAGCACCCGTGCGGACATACTATCATCAAGTTCGCACCCTTCTGGGGAAGAGGGGTCATGAAGACGATCAGACCATGCCCATAAATGCACAAACAACCCTTCAGCCTGACCATTCCTCGACTGACAGCGGTGTCAATTTAAGCAGCGTTGATGATGAAGGTGATTCTACACGGCACATTGTGACAGACGACGACTGTATATTCACCTTAGATGGCGCCGCGGACAAGGCAACCAGGCGTCGGGGGAAACCTATTACCGCGATCTTCATTCACGCTGGAGCTGGCTACCACAGCACGGCGAACGAAGAGAATCACCTCAGGGCCTGTAGCGAGTAAGACCGGCCCATCTTCTAGCTCGAGAATTACAACACTGACATAAGCCCGGTAGAGCTGCTCGTGCGGGTATGAAGGCGCTCAGGGCCGGCCGTCCAGCTACCGAAGCCGCCGAAGCTGCCCTCGTCGTTCTCGAAAATAAGGAGATAACCAATGCAGGCTATGGCAGCAATCTGGCCATTGATGGCACCGTCGAGTGCGATGCCACTATGGTAGACCATTTCGGCCGTAGCGGAGCTTGCGGTGCTGTACCGAGTAAGATTCTCCCCCCTCTATTGACTTGTAGAATAACACGCCTAGTTTATAATCTACTGACAGCGTACCACTCTCTAGACATCAAGAATCCTATAACTCTGGCGCGGATGATCCTTGAAAGTAGCAACAAGCCACTATCGCTTCGTCGTGTGCCTCCTAATCTGCTTGTCTCCGAAGGGGCCAGGGATTTCGCCAAGGAAGCGGGTATAGAGCTCGTCAGTAACGACAATCTCATATCCAAAAATGCCCGTGACCGCTTTGTCCGATGGCGAGACGATCTAAGGCGGGCCGAAAGCCGTGAGGTTCAGATAGTGTCTTCAGGCCGTGAGGAGACACCTTCGCACTACGGCCATGACCCCCGTAAAGAACACGCCAATGCCATCTTGACGGGAACGTGGAACGAGGGGCAACCAGATTCCCCATCTTCGGCCTCTCCGTGGCTAAATCCTCAGGACCCCCATTCGCCCCTGTCAAATCCATCACCAGGAACATCCCAGAGTTCTCCAAAGCTCACACCAGAACGCAGTCCGCTCAGCTACCTGGGGTCATCTCTTTCACACAAGCGTCAGCGCTTTCTAGCTGCACGCAGTGATGAACACACAGACGACCGGGCGAGCCCAGCTCGATCGTATATACCCCCTCACGACGGCGCTAGTGGCGAAAGAGATAGCGTAATCTCCGCATTACCAAGATCATACGCCTCACAATCACCCCCTTTTCACCGAGCGACCAAGTCAGATGACGGCAGAAGCATAGAAGACGACGATCAAATCACGGACACAGTAGGTGCCATCGCCATCGACCAATTGGGTCGCATAGCAGCTGGCTCATCATCAGGCGGTATTGGCATGAAACACCGAGGACGGATCGGGCCCGCAGCGCTGGTCGGCGTAGGCACAGCCGTAGTTCCCGCGGATACTCACGATGCCGACGCAGTAACGGTGGCGGCGGTAACCAGCGGGACGGGCGAGCACATGGCTACTACCATGGCGTCGCAACGGTGCGCCGAGCGCATCTACCAGGGCACCGTGCGGGGTGCAGGCGGTCGAGACAGGCCCGAGGACGACGAAAACGCGATCATCGAGAGCTTCATTATCAACGACTTCCTCGGACACCCCGGCGTGAGAGAGTCGACGTCTACGGGGGCCATTGGAGTAATGGCCGTCAAGAAGACCCCTGCCGGGTACTATCTATATTTCGCCCACAACACCGAGTCGTTCGCGCTCGCATCGATGGGATCCAACGATCCGAGCCCCGCCTGTGTTATGTCGCGGATCCATGAGGGGGGTAGTCCCATCGCACAGGGTGCTCGCAAGATTCGCACTTGACATGATGAATACGACAAGGACTTTGACCTGAACACCAGGTTTACTCGGTTCATTCCTCGTCAGTGCCACCTGCTTACCCGCTAATTCACCAACGGCCATTAGGGGAAAGACAGGAAGCACAAAGTTTTCGTTTGCTCGTGGCGAACAGGAAAGGTTGATAGGAGAAAAATGGTTTCTTTTCATGCGTGGGTCACAATCCCTACCCTAGTATAACCCACCTCCTCTTTCTCCTCCGCATTCTCCTCTTCAATCCGACATGGGAAGCCATTCTTCAACGGATAGCATAGCGTGGCGTTTTCCATTTCTTTCTCAACAAGGCTCATCCATTACTCGCGACGGTTGTTTCGCTTTCAAGGATATACGCATCAGACAACACGGTGGCATGAGCTAGAACGGCGGGCAAGGTGTCGTTTGGCGGAAAAGGCTGGACAGGTGCCCATGGAACGATAGATAGGCACATTATTCATTACCTAGACTTCAATACTTACTTACATCGTATGCTTTTAAAAACAGAAGATATCACGTATGTCCACACAGCCGTGCATCCTATTGTATGACATGCTTCCGCTTATAGGGGGTTGGTAACATCCACCACATATAATCAGACAGCAGCAGAGATGAACAAATCCAAATCGCCCTTTTGAATTAGAGATATGCTACGAAGGTAGAGGGTAGATAACATCATCTCTACCATGATTAATATGCCTTTGTTTTACTGACGCCATAGACAACAAAACACCCGTGCCAAGCCGCTGAAGCCCCTATTATCTAAAATCCTACCAGCCTCCTCGTTCCATGCTATGCTACGCGACCCTTTTGGCCAACTAAGCCGGACCGGGTGTCCCCGTAGCACTCCCCGTCTCCTCCCTCCCAGTGCCATTGACGCGCTTCCTCTTCTTCTTCTTGCGCGGGACGACGGCGGGCTTGGCGCCGTAGTTGCCGAGGGCGAGCTTGGTGCCGCAGGTGAGGCACTCGGCGCCGTCGGGGACGTCGCAGAAGATGCTGAGGCAGATGCTGCAGACGAAGCCCGTGTCGACGACTTTCCGGTGGCAGAAGCAGGCGGCGCGGAAGTCGACGGAGTCCTGGGTGGGCGTGACGAGGGAGGCGCGGGCGTCGACGTCGGCGAGGAAGCCGAACATGAGGTAGGAGAGGAGACCGCGCGGGTTGGCGGCCGCGGAGAGGAAGATGCCGTTGGTTATGAAGGCTGCCTGCTGGAGAAAGGTGGGGGCTGAGTACAGGGCCAGAGTATCGATGGGGATGCGGGCGTGCGAGGCGGCGAAGACGGCGTTCATGGTGGGGATGTACTGGGCGGGCTCGGACTGCGAGACGGAGAGCACGAGGATGCGGGCGTGGAGGTTCGGGGCGGCGGCCTTGGTAATGGGCGCCGTGGTCGGGTTCGCCGGGTCGGCTGAAGTCTTGGGCGGCTCGAAGGCCAGCGATGTCTTGTGGATGTAGGAGAGGGCCATGCTGAGAGCTCCCGAAATCAGCGTGGTCGGGTTTAGGTCGGCGGGGGCCGTGCTGTCGATGAGCGAGCGCAGAGACGCGAGGATAGACGACTCGATCTTGGCGAACTGGGGGTATTTGTTGGCCGAGGTCCCGAGCTGGTGGTCATGGCCGCCGTCAACACCCGTCATCTCAACATCCGGACCGCTACCGCTACCGCCACCATTGCGACGTCCCCTGCTGCCCGCGATGGCGTCGACATGAGCATTAGCATTAGCATTAGGCGAGGCGGGATACAGCCAGACGGCGCGGTTGGTGTGGGCGGCGAGCACGGCGACCTGGTTCTCGTTGCCGTAGGCGAGGTGGGCGTGGATGAAGACGAGGATGTTGGCGACGGCCTGGGAGACGGGCAGCAGGTCGTGGATGGCGGCCCAGGCGCGCGGGTTGGTGTCGATGACCACCGTCAACAGCGACGGCGTCTGGCTCGTGAAGGCGCTCTCGTCGTAGTGGTCCGAGGCATCGATGCGATTCATCTTCTTCTCCGTGCCGAACTTGGATGGGCTCGGATCATAGTCGAGTGCCTCGTGCTACTGTCCCCCGATCGCTCACCCGTCGTATCGTATCGTATCGTGACACCCGCAAGAGAAAGAGGGAGAGGGCGAGAGGAAGAGGTCGCTTGGCTAGGTAGGTAGGTACCTATATAAGGCAGAGCCAGAGCCCGAGCTGCATTCCTCCACTGCCGCGACGTGTCCGACTTGGTCTGTGCGTTCCGACTGGAATCACGACATAGAAATGTATATCGCGGGTAACCTATGTTTTATCCTAGGCGAACAATCGTAAATCGCAGATAGGTATATGTATGTGAATCGCGTTGTAGAAGAGATATGTACAGAGAAATGCGCTGCGGTTCTAGCGTTGAGAACAAAGCAAAAGGCGCCACATGATTGGCCAAAAATGCCTGCCTAGTGGGGATTGATATAATACTAGTGGGTAAGTCTGCTTTAAGCATCTATCTTTACCGACGTCATAGGCGAGATAGGTAAGGCTTAGATACGTAGAAATAACGAGAGGTATAAAGATATCCTGTAAATGTAAGCACGTACGAGTATCCTTAATAACACACTACATATAGTGCCTCCTTCACGTTTAAAACAACAAGTTAACCAAGCAATTCTTCTAGTGGAATAGCTTGATGATTTACAAGTAAAGAGCCATGCGTTTACTAAGTAAGAACTCAAGTACCTAAGTATGCATCATGCAGCCTCTCTATTTTAGTTACAACCTAACCGCAAGCTTGAGGCTAATGGTGAGTGGGTACGCTTGAATGCTCTAACTGCCCAGGTGGGTAACAGCGGGGCTGCTTGCTTCATCTCAAGTCGATGGCGGGGTAGTACCTCCTCTTGCAACTCTGCTTAAAGCTCTCCATTCCAGCTACTACCTGTATCCCACGCCAGGCCTCAGGTAGGCACACCTTGCATTTTATATTACCTAACATCATAACCTACACCACGTACATCCGCTCATCCGCCTCTTTTTTCATTGCTCATCTACACTATCGGCCCCCAAGCAGAGCATGTCCCTCAGGCTCACGCACTTCGTCTCATCTAATCACGATCAAAGAACGTAATAACATAAACAAATGGGACAAAGAGGGGGAGGTTGAAGAATTAGGTTAGGTACGTAATGCAATCTCATCACCTACATACATACCTCTTACACACTTCTTCTTCTACTGCAGCTAAAGCTAGTACCTTACTTTACTTTACATGTTTCGCATACCTCATCACGCGTATTTCTATATACCTACTTCAAGTTAAGTGACTTGCTAGTATCGCCACCACCCTTATATCATCTATCGGACTTCTAATCTAGTATAGTTACCCATTGTTCACTCAAATCGCAAAGTTTTGTCCCAGCTTCTCGACGCCTCGTCTCGCAGATTTCATTCATCACATGATCCAATTCTGCTTACCCGTTCCGCGTCATACCCTGTCCGTGCTGAGTTCCATCGTTGGTAGAGACTCGTCACATGCCCTTCTTAATTTTTCTTTTTCTTTTTGCCATTATTGGAGCTCCAGCTTGTTACTCGACCAAGTCTTTCATCACCCAAGCCAAGCACCTACGTATTGTAGCTAATACTGTTTCCTTCCCTGCCTCTATCCCTTTACCATTTCTGCCTTGTTCTATATACACCACAGTATCTGCGTTTTCATATAGTTCTGTATCAAAGGCAGAGAAGTTAGGACTATCGTCGGCCCTGTAATCTATTTGCGTCGTGTACTTTTTTCCATATTTTCTTCGTTATATACGCCCACGCCCCTAACTACTTACTTACCCAACCTGCGCCGTTCTTACGGCTCTCTCTTTGCTTCCCTTCGTTCGAATTTAGTCTACTTTTAGTTTCATGAGCGTGCATTCAAATCTCACAAACTTTTCATCTACAGTTCAGTACCCCATTTACGGACCCAGGCTACCACCACACCACACCTAGCCGACGAACCTCTAGTAATAGCCCCCAAAGCATACTTCATTCCCCCTTCTCTAAGTTCAAGGACATTCCTCTTTATTCTTTTCTTCTCGCTCTTTCTCCTCTGGCCTCTCCTTCTCTCCACTTTACCCCTACCTTCTCTGGCTATCCCAAATTCTCTCTCTCTCATACTCAATACTACATACAAACAAGGCACGGATACACATCCATCTTTGCCACTTCTCTCATCACTACGCCTTATATAAAGCCCTGTTGCTTAGAAAAACTGTAAAAAGGGACAACGAGGACGATCGAGACAAGTCGCCCGTCTCGAGCCAACTCGACAGGAATCACAGCCCACCAAAGCAATTAGTACTTGTCTTATCTACACATACATCCAACCCCGACACAGATATTTTCACAACTACTCCTGTTAACCTCCGCCTACATTGCCCTACACCATCTCCGACACCATGGATGAGACAGCAACCGTCGGGGCTTCCGAACTAGCTGAGATGAGCAAGCTCAACCCAGTCGAGCAGTCCCAGCTTCTTCTTGCTCGGCTAATGGAGGGCGGCCAAGAAGACGACAATACTTGCCAGGCACTCGACAGATTGACCTATCTCCTTAATGACGAGGCCGACTGGAAGGAAAAGATTCCCAGGGCAAAGAGGCCCAGAAACTTCTACGCAGACCTGCCACCAGACGTCGAGGAGCAGAAAAGAGCTGAAGCCGGATCCATCTGTGACGTCTTGGACGACATCTGCGTCGACACCCTTCTTGGTTATTTGGACATGAGACAGGCTGATTCCGTCCGCGATCATGCCGTCTTGACCGTGTCAGCATTCTTCAGAGTCACCAAGGACAAAGGTGCGCGCGCTCTGAAGAAGTTTTTCTCCGACCGCATCAAGAGGGGGACGTACGACGATTACATCGTCGCCTTTTGCGTCGCTGCCTCCACCTTCCCTATCGCTCCGACCCCTACAGTCGAGATGTTCCTCAGCGAGGGCTTTCTGCCCAGTCTCGCTCCCTTGATGCGCAGAAAATGGAAGAGCCGCAAGGTCGAGACGGCCTGCCTTGAGATGTTGAACGCTGCTTCCATGTATTCCGAGTGTCGCCAGCCCGTTCGGACATATTGCACCGAATGGCTTGAAGAAGTTGTCAACCAAGACCCCGAAACACTGTCCAGTGCTGTTCATGCCGCAGATCCCGATGGGGAGATTACGCCTGGCTCTATTGCCATGAGGAGACATTCCCGAGCCGTTCAACACCTTGCCGCCGTCATCCTGGCGAAACTGTCGGTAGGCACCCTCAAGTTCCCCGACGGGAGACAACCTACTTTCGAGAATTCAGTGTGGAGGCGGTGAATTAGCGCATTGGCGCGCAGGGCTGATCCAGTTGGTTTCAGGCAGTACCGTCGACACCACAACAGACGACACAAGGCGACGAGGGCAGGATTCAACCCGCAACAACCAGTATTGAGGACCTCTCGAAGAAATTCACCACCTTGTTGCTCGCCGACCCTGAAAGTGACAAAGGCCATTCTGTTGAGGGTCTAGCATATGCTACTATCCAGCCCACTGTAAAAGAAGAAGTTGCAAATAACCCGGAACTATTGAAGAGCCTGGTTAAGATCCTCGGTGACGCTCCCGCCAAGTCTCTCCTTACTTATGGTACTCTCAGTATTTTTGTAAATCTTACCCGCTATCAACCAGTTCAATCCGAAGAAGAGAAGAAGATGAATCAGCTCAAGGCGTATGCCAATGCGGCCGGCAAGCTGGCAGCACCGAATCCACTCAACGACAATGACCATGTTGCCAATCGATGCAAACGAGTCTTTGAGGCGGGGATTGTCCCTGTGCTAGTGACACACAGTCGTCACGGATCGAGCGCATCTCTTTCTCTTATTATATCCATAGTGTCTTCTCTTTCTGTCAGTACCAGTCTCCGAGGCCAGCTCTCCCAGCAAGGCGCGGTTAACTTATTGATTGCGGCGTGGGCTGCCCTACCCGATACCGACGTACAAGCCAAACGTACGGCAGCGCAGGCTCTTGCTCGAATTTTAATCAGTACTAATCCATCCCTCGTCTTTGGAGGAACGCGTGCCCGCCCACAGAACGCGGCCATCCGCCCCTTGGTTTCTATCCTTCCACCAGACCCTGTCGCCGAAACCCGTGATCTTCTACCGACCTTTGAAGCATTGATGGCACTCACCAATTTAGCCTCGACGGATGACGATACACGCGCGACAATCATCCGCGTTGCCTTCTCCGAGATAGAGGAACAGCTTCTATCTTCCAATCATCTAGTCTCCAAAGCCGCAACGGAGCTCATCTGTAACTTGGTACAGTGCGTGGAAGGCGTGGCTCTGTATGCTGCAGATACAACTCAAGCAGCCGATCGTCTACACATCTTATTAGCGCTCACTGATGCCGAAGACGAGGCCACACGGAGTGCTGCGGGGGGTGCACTGGCGTCACTCACGCCTTACGAAGAAGTGGTTCGAGGTATCATTAAGAGGAAGCGTGGAGTTGAAGTTGTTTTGGGTCTCTGCGCCGAGGATAGCGAGGACTTGCGGCATCGTGGCGTTTTTGTCGTTTATAACATGATTTCGCACGAAGGCGAAGTGGGCAAATTGGCACGGAAGGAGATCCGTGATAAGAACGGCGTCGAGATTCTGAAGACTTGCGCTAAGAAGAGTCGAAGGACCGAAGTCGTCGAGGTCACGGTACAGGCATTAAAAGTTCTACTTGAACAAGACTAAATCAAAATGCATTCACGCATTAAGGCAAACCATATACAGTACATTTTCCATCTTGTAGGCTATGTGACAGATGTAGTTGACGTACAGTGAGTATCGTATGGGTATACCAACTTCCCCCGTGACCGAATATGCACCTCTTATTACCAAAATTGTTCCCGGTGTAGTGTGTGAAACATGACTGCAATACACCATTTTTCGTAACCTTCAAATCCCCAACCAAAACATCATACATTTTAATCAGGCCTCAACACCGCATCTCGTAAGTGACTCGGACAGTTCAAACCCCCTGAACAACGGAACAATGAGTCGCTATTCCGCCCCCTTCCCAACCGCGACAGCATCATTATCAACGCGGTTCAAGACAGCCACACCTTCGACATGCCCCGTCTGCGGAAAGAAGTCAAATCCGCGCAGGCTCTCTATGGCATAGCGGGTTCCCTTCCTCTTATTACTACCATCATTACCACCATTCTCACCATCATCACCATCACCATTACTGTTACTGTTACTATCCAGCCCGCTGCTCCCACGCACAAGCACGCCGATATCGCGCGCCTGCGTATGGACATTACAACTAACATATACAACCCGTCTAGGCGCGAAGCGCAGCAATTGATTCAAGAAATCCTCATCGCACCCTTTCCGGGGCGGATCGAGGACAACAACAGTCTCATTGGCAGGATAGCTTACGCTCTTGAAGAGCTGGCCCGCGTCGGCGGCGATGAAGTTTGCTTGCGAGGTGGGGAGGTTGTTTGCTGTCGCGTTGGTGCGGGCGAATGCGATGGATTGCTCTGCGATGTCGATGCCCGTGGAGCCCTGGAAGAGGTTGGAGAGGGTTATGGTGAAGAGGCCGGAGCCGGAGTAGGCGTCGATTAGGTATTTGATGGGTGGGGATGAAGAGAATGATGAATTCGAGGTTGAGGTTGAAGTTGAGGTTGATGAGGCAGGAGGGAGGATGTGTTGGCGGATGTAGTCTGTGAAGATGGGGAGAATGGAGTTGTTGTTCTGAAAGAAGGATCCTGCCGGGTTATGAAAGACGTAGTCGCCGATATACTCAGTCGATGTACCGTTATTATCCGTCACGCAAGTCTTCCAGTCCACGTGGGTATCCGATTCGACTTTGACATCAGGGGATGAAGATTCAAGCTCAGCAATAGAATCTGCCGATGCGGAATTCTTAGGAACCCGTTTCGTGCTCTCGCGCAAAAGGATGGTAGCGCCCTTCTTATACTTCGCGAACTCGCGATCCATCCTCTCGCGCTCAGATTTCATACCCAAACGCACGACCTCGGTACCAATGGGACAGTCCTCGATGTCGAGTGTCGTGCGCTTACCCTTGAGCATAAAGCCTATATCAGGCCGCTGGGTAAACGTCGCCGTTTTATTCCTCCGAGGGCCTGGGGGCCCATCGAAGTGCGGCGTGAGCTTAGTACGATAGCCGTACTGAAGGGGACTACCGATGGTATCGGCGATAGCGGGGATGAGGTCGGGCGGGAGCTCCGAGAAATGAGCAAAGGCCCTCTCGACGATGCGTTTCTTGTGCGCGAGCTGGTCGGCATAATCCAGCATCTGGAATTGGCAGCCGGAGCACTTGGTGAAGTAGCCACAGCGCACGCGGGCGTCATCGCGGATAGAAGCAGGCGACACGACGGAGATGAAGTCGGTTACGGTGTACCCCTCGTCGCGCAGATGGCGGTAGACTTTGGCCTTGACGATGTCGCCGGGTACGGCGAAGGGAAGCACGTAGATCTGCTTCGAGGGAGAACCGTCTTGGACAGCGAGGGCATCTCCAGTGGACGAGAGCTCGAGGACCTTGAGGAGAATCTCGGAGCCAGGGGCCGGCAAGGACTCATCAGCCGTGACCGTGGCGGTCTCCCCCGACTCGTCTCCCTCGACCTCAGTGCCCAAGAGAGAAGTTCTGAGATCGCGGATGTCAAAAGCCAGGACCTCTTCCGTCGAGCCATTCTTCATGTCGCGTTCCCTCTTGCGCATCTTCTTGTTCTGCCTCTTCTTGCCCAGTTTGGTTCTCTCATGAGTGGCGGGCCTCTTCCCGAAAGAGTTCGGCTTTTGACCCTCCATGGCAAGCGTAGGAACAGTAGGACTCTCTTCACCCATGGCCACAAATTTTCTGAATGCCGAATCCGCCCCTCGAAAGCCTGCGACTGCTATCGCCTTATACGACGCAGTTTGCCGGGCAGATGCGCGCGGGTGCGCCTCTCGAAGCAAAGGTCGACACGGCCAAGTTTGAGCCTCGCAGACGACCTGATTTCCCAAGCGGTTTGAAGTATTGTATGCCAGGGACAATACAGCGGTCAATGATGAGTTGAGCCTTCTCATTCCTGGAATTATTTTTGTACTGGTGAAGGTTCTAGATCAGATATCACATAGTAGCATTTGTTGAAGTGCATGCAAAAAAAGGATGGATCAACATCCAATAAGAATTTTGATGTAAAACTCTCCCTCTGTTATTGGTGCTTGTAGTGCACGAAGTGGGGTGAGTCCTGCTATCCCTTTGGCTGCGGATTCGGCACCAGTACAAAAATAACTGGGACCAATGGATGCATATAGCCAGCTAAACCAATAAGAATATTTATTCATTTTTCGGAATTTCCTTTGATTGGTTATATCGTTCAATGCATATGATGGGTCCCAGTTATTTTTGTACTGGTGCCGAATCCGCAGCCAAAGGGATAGCGCCTCGAGACTCCCTGTACCTAGGTAGGTGAAGTATCCTGGGTGGAGTATATGCATCCTACTCCCTAGAGCCAGCCAGAGCCGTTGAATGCGGCTGAAAATGAAACGACTACAATGTAGTGCCGACGGAATATTTCTTGCTTGATAGTCATCTAATAAACTGATTGCTGCAAGATGATCATGTCTTCACTCTCCGGTCAGAAATCGACCACACATACTTGATTCAGCTACCTCTACATTCCGCTACTATTCGCCTAGCACTTGCAACCTATCTGCATTTTCACGGGGGTGAGGCCACTTTCCCCAGCAGTGATGGGAGTAAGAAAAGCAGGCAGATTCATCACGGCCAAATGGCTGGGCTTCGCGGAATCAACACTCCCTTGTGATTCTTACATACAACTTATTACGGAATATATACCCTCCACGTAATCGGCGATTGGTGTCTGATTCGTGTCTGGCTGGGAGGTGATTGGTTCAAATTGTTCTTGGACACGTATGCGCCTGCATGGGCCATCTGCATGGGTGTAGAATATTGGCTGAGGCCATTCGAAGAGGCCACAGCTGACACATTCCTTTTACGCCTGTCATCGAGCTGGTGCGTTGACTCATTTGAAGGGATCCGCGCAGACATAGATAAATGTCACCCGCCCGCCCCCTCCCGAGGCCGAGCTCCCCAGTACCTAACCTAGAGTGTTCGGGACATACCACATTCTGTTATCTTGGAACGAAAGACTAAACGGTCCTCGATAGATCACGTCAGCCCCTTTATTTTCTATTGGAATGCAAACTTCAGTGTCAAGTGGCACCCACCGCAGCTGATTTTTCAACTTCGTCATCTTCAGGAGAGCTTTGCCAATATGGAACCAAGCCGTAACCACCTCAGGCCAGGTCTGGACGATATCAGGCTAGCTGAAGATGACGACGTTGAAGATGAAATAGCTCCAGTTTATGCCAATGCTCAAAAACAAGCAATGTCAGCCCATGAAGGCCAGTACTGGAACATGGTTGATGCTACTATTGAGCATGGTAATCCCTGGTTCTGCTCGTCATCTTCTTCGTCGTCATTTTCAGGTAGCCTGGTTTGTCCTCCTGCTGTGCCGGGTTCGTCGCTAAGGGGTCTCTCTGGAGACACACATTTTGGGGGTGTCCATACTATTTTCCCAGGCGATATTCACGCACACGAGGCAAACCAGGCTCCGACACAATGGTACGATAGCACCAGCGTGTTCGAGAGCCTGGTGAGTGCTCGCTATTTTATCTCGAGTTAGAACATCCTTGGGTCGCTAACGACAAGAAAGCTGTCTATGCCTCAAGATCCTATGGATCCCATATGGTATCTAGATCAAAGTACCTTAGCAAATGACATGGAGGATTCTCCAACTCGTGATCACTATCACCCATCCTATCTTCAGGCTGGTGGAGTGATGATGAACGCACCAAGCCAGCCCAAAAATGCGGGCTCAACTCCGATGGTATGGCCCACCAGTCAAGCGTCGGAGGTTCCCTTACCAACTCAGCTGAGTGCTGGGCATATCGACATGATTACCGGCGACACAGGGAATTTACAGGCTTCCATGGCCCAGCTTTGCGATACCCATGACGGCGCATCTGGCTATAGTCGAGACTATCCATTGGGAGGACCCATGGCATCCGGGCTTTCTTCGTCAACAGTTCTTTTGGTAAAGGAGCCTTCGTTCGACCCATTATCTGGACGGACTCAGAAGGGGGTACTTCGAAACGGTCTAGCCGGAACTCGTACCCCTGAACGTAGCCAAATCGAGCCGAGCAGGAGTCCAAGTTCCAGTGAATCGGATATTGAATCACGAGATAAATCTAGGTGAGTTTGTGGCCTGAATAGCTTACCGGTTCGATGACACCATTGCTTACGCATGAGCACAGGGCAAAGAAGACCAAGGTACTGAAGGTATTTGCCTGTTTTCACGATGCCTGTCCCTTTACCGCGAGTTCTCGCAAGGATGTTCAACGTCACTTGCAGTCAGAAAAGCACCGAAATGACAGCATACACATGCATCAAGACAAGTTCTATTGCGAGGTGCCCGGCTGTACGTATAAGCTCGCTGAAGAGGGATGCTCTCGTCGAGACAACATGCTACGCCACATGTCGAAGGTGCATGGGATTGAGCTCGACAGGGAAAAGCGAGGCCGCAAGAGACGTCGAGAGCAATGAGAAATTTCCTGAACTTTGCGCCGACTGACCTACTCGAGGTCGTCGTGCCCGGATCGAGAAGTATAGGAAGATCACATCCTAGATTTTCCTGATGATATTCGCACGAGGACATGGCCACAAGAAACTTGGGCTTGATGGAGGAGAATGAGCTACGAGGAAGGCGTCCGATTTTGGCAGTAACCAAAGCTGCGTAGATTTTCTTTTGTCAATATGTTTCCATTTGTAAGGACTGGAGCTGGAGCTGGCCCGCCGCAACCTTTATATGCTCTTCTCTTATCAGAGTTCCAAATGGGACGTTCAAGGAACCGTCTAGCTGTTGCACACCCAGCTTAGCCCAGGAACAATCTAGAACATTTCACCCTCTTCTTGGAGCTATATCTCATCCACTCTCAGATATATATCGCAAACCGAGGTGTCCCTCCCTGAGGTGAACTATCACTTGTCTAAAAGACTGTGACCAATGCAAGATAAATTGGCTCCTTCGAATCTAATCAATCCTAGGGCGTCATTGGACGAGTGTTTATTTATCTAAGTGTAGCGAGCGACTATGGTGCTAATCCTCCTGCCTATGAAGCCACTTATAAAGACAAACTTCACAAGACGAAAATCCAGCAGCGTCCTCCCTGTCAGTATGACTTCCTCCGTCCTCCTGCAGACCAAAAGACAAAAACAAAAGACAGGAAAAACAGTTGTTTCGCATAACAGTTCCCATCCCGGTCGTCGGGCCGCGTTGGTTGGTGCACTACACAAGAGGGCGGATAGCAGCGCTGTTCAATTGGTCTTCGCTCCTTCTGGCCCCCACGTACTAAGCTTTTTGCCCAAACTTGGTACGAGAGTGCAATTGCTAGCCAACACGAAAGCCATCATTTTCCTAACAGGCAGACATCTCCCCATAGCTTGCATTACAAACTCTCCGCTCCTCACCATCTCGTTCCATCTCTATTTCGATTTTCATAATGAATCCATACACGTCGAACCCGGACGACATACCCGCCTCTGACAATTATGCGGAAGTGCCGTTCTATGGCCGGTACTTCCCCAGGTCCGATGACTTTCGGGTCGATCCGCGGCACGTCAACTCCCAGTCAGTAGGCTCTCTGCAATACTGGGCGTCAGTGGTTGACCTCTGCAACGAGTCTGTCAGAATCTACCCAGCTGACGAGGGTGGCCGCGACGTGTTTGCTCTGGGCAGCGTAATCGTCAAGTCGAGCCATCTGCACAAGACGAGGGACGGCCGGCATACTGAGATTGACTACTCGTATGCTGATGCCAACGAAGGCGAGGCCGTCGCTATTGCAAAAAGCGTCCTAAAAGACGTTAGGGTGCCAGAGATTTACTTTGCCGGCAAGGTGCTTTGTGCTCTCTGACTAGGTACCTATGTAGCCGTGTCTCTATATATAACTAACACCACCACCACTGTATTAGATCAATGATTGCCAGGTGCTGGTCCAAGAAAGGCTACCCGGCGTTGGTTTAAACGTCGCATGGCCATACCTATCACAAGGCCAAAAACAATTCTTCAAACAACAGGCACGGGAGATCCTTCGACAGCTGCATACTGTTAAACCCTCCGATGGCCGCCGGGTTCGCAACCACGTCGTCCCAGATCCTAATATTCTTACCAACGGCCGTATTCGTCCCCTGGAAGCAGATATTCTCTTCTCAGACACTAATACCGACCCGGACATGAGTTTCATGCATAACGACTTCACCAAGTCCAACTGCATAGTTGACAATGACGAGATTGTAGGACTTGTGGATTGGGAAATGGCAGGCTTCATTGGCTGGAAGACGGCTGGTGAAATCCATCGCAGGATCAGAACACCTCAGAGAGAGCATTTTGCTAATGCCAACTTAACTGAGGAGAGGCTACAGGACATTATGTGGTGGAACGATCTTTATGATGATGGTATACCTGAGCTTTAAGAGTAGGTGGCTTGGCCCTGATGGCCATGAGGAGAGGAACGGCAGGTATGGTGATCTAATAATTAGGCGCGCATCCGATATACCACTGTAGACAGGTGATGATGATTATGACAGGTGGCATAGACACTAAAAAAGATCTAGATGTTCAGACTGTGTTTTGTCTTCTGGTTCCCTCTTCGACATTATTTTTATTTGTACGGAGTAAGGAGCAGCCTTATCTATCTGCACTTCTCTTATCGGAGTTACAAAGTCTGGTATAAACTTTCTTATCTCTAACCCCAGGCCTCCCCAGGGCGAGCCAATAGGAACATGTGGCAGTGACTTAAGATGGCAAGATTGATTAGTCGGATGTTGTCAGCTTATCTATGCTCTATCACCGCTTAATTGACTGGTAGCAGCAGGTATATACATCTGGGTAGCTGCTTCCTTAATCTTCCCCTATGTCCTTAAAAATCAATACAGATGCTCATTTAGGCAAGGTCTGCCTGGTAAACGTCCTCTGATTTGACAATGACTCGCTACTCTTACTGCGGTTGTCGGTCGATTCGTTATTCTAGTTGCTGCTCGGTCGGGAACCGGCCGGCAGCTCTGCGCTACCTAAATCTACCTAAGAATACCCCAAGTCATGCCCCAGGTTCACTTATCAACATTTCTATACTTTACTAGTAGACTTTGGTCCGTCCCGGAAGCCCGTCTCACGCTCACTTCAATTTGTATTATTAATTCATACATCGTACACATGACCGACTATCCGTAATACCAGGCTCATAACTTCCTCGAGTTGGGAGGGCAAGTGCCAGCCCTTGCTAACTGTCGCCTTGAGGCTTCGTTCATTATATACAACCCTTATCTTCACTTCTACGCCGCGCGCAATATCGCTCCCTTGATTGCGCATTATCTACCATACCCGTAAACTCTATATTCTATTACATAAAGTCCTGCTAAGATGAGTAAGAGTTTCATGTCCGTTTTCACTTCGCTAGTAGCTTGTATTAATAGACGTGGCTAGGAGCAGGGACCTTGCTGTCCGATCTGCCGGAGAGCTTGTTGCTCCTGCTCGTAACGGCCTCGTCCGGCCTCGGCCTGCCACAGCATCAATGGGACACCAACGGCCAAGCTGTACTCGGACCCGTCGCATCCGACCGCCGGGGTGCCGTCGCTTCTGAAAGTAAAGTCTGCAGCCAGATCGGCATCGACTTATTAGCCCGTGGAGTGAGTACCTCATTTCGTTGACATGCCTATCCGAAAACATGTCGGCCAGTAATGAAATCCGTCAAGCTCATTAGAATGACACGTAGGGAAATGCCGTAGATGCATTCGTGGGCACCCAGCTGTGCGTGGGTGTGATTGGCATGTACCACTCGGGTCTTGGCGGCGGAGGCTTCGCTCTGATCCGGGATAAAGCCGGGGAGTACACCGTCATCGACTACCGAGAGTCGGCGCCCGCAGCCGCCTTCGAAGACATGTACCAGGGCAATGTAAACGGCAGCATATTCAGCGGTCTGGCGGTTGGTGTGCCGGGTGAGCTGCGCGGGCTGGAATCTGCGCATGATAAGTTTGGTGCTCTGCCATGGTATGATGTCGTTCATCCCGCTTCTCTCGTAGCCCGGGACGGGTTCACCGTGACGGAGGATACGATACGCTATATGGAGGCCGTCGTTAATGTAACAGGACGGAATTTCCTGGTGGAGGATCCGTCGTGGGCTCAGGATTTCGCCCCTAATGGTGAGACTTTTTTTTACCTGCCACGCGACTCTCGGTCCTCTCAGACTTACCTAGCTAACTCGGAAATAGGCTCCCTCGTTAAATTAGGCGACACTATGTATAGAAAACGCTACGCGGAGTAAGAGGATAAAGCATAACATGCATGAACAATATTGGGTCTCTAACGCGAATACAGGACGTTGCAAAAGGTTGCCGAGAACGGAGCCGACGTATTCTACACTGGAGAAATAGGTACGATAAAATCCTCTTCCTACATCTGATTGACTGTGTCAACTTATTCATGCCTGTGTAGCCGAAGCTACAATAGCCACAATTCAACAGAACAATGGCACAATGACACTCGACGACCTCGCCAACTATGAGGCCATCACGCGCAAAGCCGTGAACATCACATACCGCGGCTACAAGATCTACTCCTCCGGCTCACCCACAAGCGGCGCAGTAAGCTTAAGCACGCTAAAAACAATGGAAGGCTACGACATAGCAGACACAGCAGACGCGAACCTAACCCTGCACCGCTTCGACGAAGCCATGCGCTTCGCCTACGGGGCCCGCCAAGAGCTGGGTGATCCAGCCTTCATAAAGAACGCAGGCAAACTCGAAGACCAAATGCTCGACGCTTCGAACGCAGGCACAACACGAGCGCACATCCTCGATAACTCGACCCAGCCCGTAGAGAACTACGCGCCAAAAAGGACATACACAACGCCAAGCCACGGGACCTCGCACATAACCACAGCCGACAGCTCCGGCATGGCCGTCTCCAGCACAACAACGATAAACCTGCTCTTCGGGAACCTGCAAATGGTGCCCTCGACAGGGGTGATCCTAAACAACGAGATGAACGACTTCTCGATCCCAGGCGTGCGCAACGAATTCGGCTTCGAGCCCTCCGAGGCGAATTTCATCCGCGCGCACAAGCGGCCCCTATCCTCCATAACACCCCTCATCATCACGCACGCGGATACGGACACGCTCTACGCCGCCGTAGGCGCCGCGGGGGGGTCGCGCATTATCAGCGCGACGACGCAGGTCGCTTGGCACGTTTTGGAGCATAATCTCACGATGGGCGAGGCCATCGGCGCGCCGCGCGTGCACGACCAGCTGATGCCTAACACGATGGTTCTCGAGGCCGGGTTCGACAAGGCCATGGCGGCGAGTATGGCTGCGAAGGGCCACAACCTGACGTGGGTGGACCTGGCCGCGAGTTCCGTGCAAGGGGTTCTGCTGGGTCTTGATGGGCGATTCGAAGCTGCTTCTGAGAGCAGGCAGGTTAGTAGTGGGGGACTCACGTTGTAGATAAACTTGTAGACTTATGGACTGGTAAACTGGTAGACTTACATGTATACATACACGGACAGGTATATGGAACAGGTATATGAACACATGATATAAATATATATATATATATCCAATACTTTTTACTTACACCGTTTTTTTCTTAACTCCTAACCACACTCGTGCTTTATCAGCAGACTATCAGGGCAAACACGCTATAAGTGTACGAAATCATCGCTACATTGGCGTCGTAACGCATCAAGCAACGTATATACTCTTTTGCCTTATCCCCTCTTAGAAAGAAAGAGAACGAAAACCCGACAAACCGGGAAAGCAAAGCTATAAACGCCAAGCCCACCGTTCCCATGCATTTATAAATTCCAGGGGGTATCGTGGCCTACGAAATGCGTCCGCCCAACCACTTACTTGCTTATCCCTACATTACATACATACATGAAATACATACATGCGTCTTCCACCTTCTCTCTATTGCGGTCTATCGTGTCTAGAATCACAGCAATGTCACGACGAGCTTCTGTAGCTCTGCTAGCCATCGTTTCGCAAATTCCTCGTCTGAGAATCTCTGAGCTGATTTACGCGCTCTCAGCCGAACCGCCAGGGGGTCGGGAAGGGAGAAGGCTTTCTCGAAGCCCTCGGCGTACTCTTTTTCCGTAGTAGCATGGAATCCTGTGTGGCAATCCTATTAGCATGTTATATCGTATGAAGACAATCCAGCTCACCTGTCGGCTGTCCGTCAACATCAGTTACGATATCGAGCTTGGGACCTCCACTATTATGCACGACAGAAATGAGACCAGCAGCCTGATATTCGACGACGCCGATACCGAAATGTTCGTTCCACATGGCGTTTGTGCCGATATAGGCCTTGCCCAACCATTCAAGGACTTCGGACCATGGCACATCGAGCTTGAAGATGACGCGGTCCTTAATGTGGAGCTCGTTGACAAGTAGCCGGAGCTGGTAAACGCGCCGTGAGTCGCTATCGTCTCTGACGCTACCAAGTAAGAGAAGCTTAGCGTCTTTACTGGCCGCGGAGCCGGAACGGACGAATTCGGCGAACGAGTTTAGGATGAGTTGATGATTTTTCTCGGGCCTGAATTGGGCGATATACACTATGCATTTCTGGCGTTCCTTTTCACTCTTCTCCGACAGCTCGATAGCCTCCTCGATGTCACTCACGGCACATGGCGGATATACCACGGCGATCTGGTGCTGGCGGGCCCTATCCTGACGGCGTGGACCCCATAAACTTTGAATGTGGGATTGTGTCCAGGTCGAATTGGTCATGACCACGTCGACCGAGGCGCCCATCCGCGAGTATATCGAGGCGAACCATTTCCAATAGTGCCGCTTGAGAGCACCCCTGACACCAGTCCCCTGCCCGGCATTCACGCCTTGATTTCCGACGGCGCTCTTGGGGTCGAGCGAGTCGAGCATGTCGGTAGAAATAGTCGGGTAGTGCACGTAGGCAGCGGTGGGCACGTTGGGGAATAGCAACTTGCTGAGGCCGAGGGTGAAGGCGTAGCCCATGGTGTCGACGAAGATGTCGGGAACGAGGAGAGAGAAAGCATCCCAGCCCATGATCAGCGAGCCCAGGGACTGTCCAAGCAATGTGGCGTGTGGCCATGTAGACGCGAGTACCCAGTGGCGGGTGGAAAGGTAGAGGAAATGTATGGTGGGCGGGTGTATGTCGATACTGAAGGAATTCTGTAGGGCAGGTTTTCGTTAGCCGACGTTCGCAAACACTAATTGCACCGATATGAAAGCTTACTTTAACACGGGACAGCATCTTGTCCTTAGCAATATCGTGATCGCCCGTGTAGACGACAATCTTGGCCCTGGGCCATCTTTGCTGGGTGGCCCTCACAGCAGCCCACAACACACGCTCGCCACCACCGCCGGCATTGCAGAAGGGATGGAAGAAACCGACGATGCCGTCCCAATCTCTGTCATTTTTCTCGACGTTCTCCCCGCCCTCCTCCTTGATGTCTGCCTTTCCCTTCTCCCCCTCAGTGAGCGTCCCCCCTACTGTTGAGCCATTGGATCTCTTCTTGTCGCCAAGCTTGGCCTCGCCGTCCTCGGTAGCCCGTATTATCAGAGCACGACGACCGTCGGTCTTCTTGCGCAGGTACCAGCCAGCCCACGACCCTAGGGTGCCCACGAAGGCATGGAACAGAATGGGGACGACATGCCACAGCGCAATGGCAACAAAGGGACTGCAGCCAATGGCAGCACCGGTGACCAATAGCGTGAGAGGATCCATGCCCGGGCAAAAGAGCTACGCGGGACAACCGCCGAGTCGTACGAAGGCGGAATTGGAGAGTAATGCTCTTATTCTATCTGGAGGGGATGCGAAGTGGGCGAAGCGTCGGTAAGGCGTAGTAGACAGATAGTGGGGGGAAAGGAGCAGAAGAAGAATGACAGCTATATAAGTACTTACTACTTCTATAGTCTAGATGAAAAGAACTGTGTAGATGGCATAAAATCCATTAAGACACTATTTAACGAGTGTAAACCAGAATGAGAGACTCTAGTCTATGTCGAGGTCGAGACAAGCAGCAGAAGCTTCATCCCAAGCTGTGGTACAATTACACCCTGTAGGTGAGAGGTAGGTGTCATCATAGCTGAACATGACAGTTGACCTCACTGAAAGTCTTGGCAGATGTGGCAGCAGATCCACTGCAGCGGGACGTGTTAGTGTGGAGGGGACCTTGTTGTGGGTCGGGTGAGGCGCTAGCAGCTGATGTCGAAGTACCAGTAGGTATCACATGCCATTCATTCGACCTCTTTAGAAACATGCATATCTCCATAGTTCACACAGAAACCACTCAGAATAATTTACATGTTCGTCCATCTTTACGAGATTAAACTGGCACATCTATTTGGGTTCAAGCGAAAGCTCAAGGCGGGTTAACAGAAAGATACATGTATATATATATGTTACCTGCTGTACTTATATGGAGAAGTACCTAGACTGCCAGTCAAATTTGATTGGTGTAGAGAACTTACACTGTAGCTGTACCTAAATTCATCCTCACCTCACCACAATAATCATATACACGGTAGGCATGAGATAACGTCCACGAGGTCAACGACATAAAGTACATCTCACCGGGAGTCAATCGCAGTCTGTGGTTACACCCTACTATGTCTACGACAGACGGGGAGCGTCAATCAACTATATGATGAGTTCAATACGGAGTCTACCCCTCCTCCGAGCAACGAGAACTCATTCCTCTCACCGGCCAAATTCTCACCCTCTTCAACCAGTCTACTACGGAACCCGAATCTCACCATCGCCCTTCCACCACAACCACAACCACAACCACCTCCAGCATCATGGCCGAAGGACCTTCCATTGGCAATCCACCGCCAGCGCCGCGATAGAGGGGACCCAAAACTTAATAATCGACCTGCACAGCGTAACAAATCTGCCCTGGTTCCTAACGATCCCCCTAGTAGCCTTCACAGTAGGCGCCGTCTTCCGCCTGCCATTCTTAATCTACACCCAGCGCATCCTCCAACGCCGCGCAGAATTCACTCCCCTTCTTCAGGCCTGGAACGCGCAGCTCCAGTCCCAAGTACAGCGTGACAAGATCCCGCCCTCGTCGCGGCTGTCCGAGACGAAGAAGCGCCAGGACAAGGTCGTCAAGCGCATCTACCGCAAACTCGGACTGCAGGAATGGCGGCTATGGGGCAGCGTTCTGAGTTTTCCCTTCTGGCTCGTCGCCATCGACGCCGTGAGGCGGCTATGCGGTGGTCCGCGGGGTCTCATTGGGTCACTGATTACGGGATCCGAGAGTCCTAGCGACAACATATCGGCGTCGAGTGCCGAAACCACTTCAACGACAGCTTCACTCCCGCCCAGCTCAGTAACAGATCCTGCTGCCTTGGATCCCGTGGCCATATCATCCGCAGCAGAAACCGCACCCACAGCCATCGTAGACCCCAGCCTGACCTACGAAGGCTGTCTCTGGTTCACAGATCTCACCGCCAGCGACCCCTACCACATCCTTCCCCTAGCACTATCCGCAGCCCTAATGATAAACCTCCTCCCCAAATCACGCGCCCAATTCCTCGACCGCGTGCGTATAGCCTTCGGCCGGCGACCGAAGAGCGCGCGAGCGCAGACGCTAGCAGGCGATGAGAAAGTCGGCCTGCGCGAGAGGGTATCAGCGATGTTCCACGTCTGCCTGGTTTCGCTAGCCGCACTGATCGGTCCGCTAACCTTAGACCTCCCGGCCGCACTGCATTTGTACTGGTTGACTTCGTCGATGACGAATGCGCTCTTCATGAGGGGTCTTAAACATTTCATGCCTGTGAAACAAGGGCTGCTGAAGCAATGTAAGGGTACCGAGCTCCCGGTTATACGGCCACAGCGAGGGCAGATTTAGCTGAGTATGGAGTATCCAGGCTATAGGTGGACGGATCTGAGGAAGAATATATATTCATAAGGCCACAATCAGCTGGGTAGAAACTCATGCAAACACGCTCCGGTCTAGAGCGTTGGAATCAACGGGCACAGGCTGAGGGGGTCGCTAACTACAAAAATCCAAAGCGGCGAACCGTCTCTATATTATTACATGTATCCCCCCGGACTTACTGGCTTGGCTACGTTAGTTGTACAATACCACATACATGTACATAGTTGCGCCAAAGGGAAAAATTGTAGATAAAGACTCCAAGAAAATGAATATTGTTATATATAGACCAAGACGCATCTACTTGGTCTCGGTGTAGTCTGAATCTTACAAACGCTGTCACATTCCTAATCAATATAGCGACCTGCTCAGTTCCCTACAAACACCCAAACGCCAGTCCATATGCCGCTCCAATAACCACGAGCTATAGATAAAAACAGGTGTGCCGCTCATCCCAAAAACACGGCCAGCAGCACGATAGTCATGATAACAGCGAGCACGAGCAGAAGACAACAAGCCTTGCTCCGCGCGCTCTTCTGATACCGCGCGGCGCTCCGCAGCTCGTAATCGGCGCCCCGGGTATCGTCACGCACGTTGACAGCATTATTCTCTATCGTCTGGAGCTGCTCGCCCTGCTCGCTCACGATCTGGGCGACCTGCTGGAAGAGAACATTGAGGTCGGTCACGCCCTCTTCGATATGCCGGATCTCCTCCTCGCGTTCGGTGATGAGGGCGTCCTGGAAGTCCACCTCATCCTGCGGGGCCAGATGGGCCTGCTCCTGCTGTTGCAGCTGGAGCTGCTCCCCGTGCTGACCCGAGGCCCCGGCGTCGCCGGCGGAGGAGTCTTGATCGAGCGCAGTTTTCGCAGCGGATACCGAGGCGCGCTGTTTCTCGAGAGCGGTGCGTTGGAGGGATTGGAATTCGGCGAGGGCGGCCTTGAACTCGCGCGAGAGTTTCTGCTGAGAGTATTTCTGCGTCGGCTGCGGCAGAACCGGGTTAGCTAAGCCGAGACAAGAAGCGGGCTATCGAGCATGCATAACGGACGCTGGATGAGAGCGGGATAGAACACCTACCGTGACGTCGCCCCAGGCCTGGACTTTCTTGACACCCTCGCCCACGTCCTTGAACTTCCCGGTCGATTCCTCCAGGACGGAAGACACTCGTTCCCGTAGGCGCGGATTGTCTCGCTTAGTGCCGAGAAGGCTGATGTCGGTCCGCAGCTTCGATATGTCACCGTTGAGATGAAAGAGCTGGTTCATGAGATCTTGCGACAGACGAGTGAACTCGGGGTCGTCGGAGTATGCGCCGTTATTTGAGCGACGGCCGGCGGCGCTGCCGGACTCGATTGACGAGAGCTGATCGAAGGACATGGCGGGCGAGCGAGCGAGCGAGCGGGATCAATGTGGGATTGGTCCGGACGTTTTTGAATTGAGGAATCGGGATTCTCGTATATTATTACAATAAAAAAGGCAGCGACATGAAAGAATGACTGATGAGACGTTGCACCTGGATGACCTCAGTCGAGATTCCGCCGTTTCGTAATGAAGGATGGGATCCGGCTTGGTGTAAGTCAAGGTGAGATAACGTAGGTACCTCGGCGCTAGTGGTAGGCTACAGCACGCCGCACCTGATACAGCAGCAGCCTTAGCCTGCCTTAGCCTATGGCTTTGTCTGCGTCATTTCTAATGCGCCACCTAAGCGCGCCCAGTGGCTGGTATTATTACCTTTTTGGGTTAGCCCGATATAGCTGCCTCCATATGCCCACTTTACCCCTCCAAACAGAGGCTTGGAAGCTTGCCTTAGGTAGGCAACGCCACGACAGTGGAACGGACACTGTTTTAGCGCGTTACCGCGGCTGGCAATACCGTCGCATGGAGCTTTTTTTCTTTATTTACTTTGTAGTAGCTTCAATGACCTGTACCAACAACGTCCCTTCATTATCACCACACTATTAACCAGCCTTGCATGGTCCTCCGTCCAACATCTACTCTATCCGCAAATACACACTTCGTTTTTATTGCGCTGATTCTTATCTCTCCCTCTTTATCGTTTCAGACAATGTGCTAATTTACTTCTACACACTCTCTTCCTCTTCTCTTCTCTTTTCTTCCTTTTGAGTCGCAACCATGGCTTCGCCAGTTGCGCGACGGGCGCCTTATAAAGATTTCCTCCAACCCGCTTTACAGAGACGTTTCGCCGGTACCGCCGCCATTATCCTGGGCCTCGCCTATATTGAGTCTCTGACACTGTCCAGATGGAACTCTCGTAAGTATCTGCTGTAGAGACAGCCAGCTACGCATATATCATCTCTCTTAATCGTCTTCTCAGCTAACATGTCCATTTGTCCCTCTCTAGTCCTCTGGTCATGGATTCCCTTGGGCCCTCCTGGCTTACGAGCCTTGGCTCTTTTCCTCTGCGTCCTCCCCATCATCATCCTACGAATCGCCCACGCCCATATGGGCGTCCGCACCTCCAACTCCGTCTTTGAGACCTTTTCCAACACCGTGCTTCGCTTCTCGACCCTCGAGACCGTCTTAACCTACGTCATATCCGCCTTTCTCTACAGCCAGGTCTATCTTAGGTCCACTCCGGAACGTGCTGGCATCCGTTGGATTTCTCGCGCAACCGGCCGTTCTCGCTTAAACGAGCATGCCCTGTTTTACACTGTCAACTTCATGGTGCTTGGCCTTGTGCAAGGCATTATTCACATAGCATTGGATGCGGATCGCCTAGTCCTAGGAATAGTCGAGGCTAACCGCGGTGGCAATGGTGACGCCGACGGCGAAGGTAGCGATGGCAGTGTAGGCGATAAGAGCGATGCACCCAAAGATCCGGAGAACTGGGCAACCAAGTTGGTCGAACGGGCTCCCGTTCTTCTCGTACGATGCGGCATGCTGGCCATCACCGTGGCAATGGTCAATTACGTCTTTCTTTACCACTTTCTTAGGGTCTCCGCTTGGCGCTCCTCCATGGCGTTCTTCCGCCTTTTTTACGGTGATCTTCCCAGGTACAATCTACCTACTGCCGGCGCACCATGGAGTGTGTGGATGCTGGCACGAACAATATGGGCCTCGTTCCTCTTAAACCTTCTTTGGTATTTCGGCGAGGTCACCTTTCAGCTGCAGCTCACACGTGAGCCTCTAAAGAGGGGGCAACCATTGTCATCTGAGTCTAAGGACCCCAATGGCAGTTTGCTCAACGGGCTCAAGAGCAAGAAACCAAGAATATCTGTAGGCATCCTGCAATTTCTTTGTTGTTATTACTCTCTGGCTGCGTATAGTTGCTAATGATGTAGGCCTTCGCCATGTGGGAACTCGCATTTATTGCACGAGATTACAAGATCCGACGGCAATCTCTCTTTGAAGATATTGATCGCAAAGATGGGCCCGTGTGGTCCCAGATTTATGCTATATGCCTCGACACGGTCAGAAGCATAGAGCGTCGGATTGATGAGTATGGGAAGGCACCGGCACCTCCCGCTGGAAAAGAGCCAGTTGAAGCTCCGATACAGCCGCGCGGGCGCATATCTCAACCCCTCAAAACCAATGACGTTTCAGTCCTGAGGAATACCGACAAAACTTCCTTGGTAACGAATACAGTGTCTAAGCTTGTGACCTCCCCAGGCCGCACACCAGCCGAAGATTGGATGCCCGTGATAAAGAGGAGGGCTGGACAGGTCGCCGATCGAGTCCTGACGGACCATCAGAAGGAGGCAGTTCAGCCTCAAGCCTTGCGAGGGTACCTAGGGACTCTGTCGCTTCGAGTGCTATCTCTTCCCGTAATCGGTCCAGTCTTTCAGCAAACCTTCCGCCGCCGGTTAGCAAAAGCAGTGCTGGGGACCCCGTATGCAGAGACCAGCGTGTACATAAATGCGGCATATGCTTTGTCGCAGCTAGCAGTTAACAGCTTGACGGACGACAGTTACGGTAACGTACAAAGGGATGTACCGACCATCATACGGACATTCACAACGGTCATCAGGAAAATAGAGGCATTCCGAGACGGGTTTCCTCTACATTGGACAGACCTCAGCCAGAACCGGCAATGTCCCGAGGTGACGAAAGTGTTGGCAGCGCTGAAAGAGGACCTCAATTCTCTCGTCGTGGCCTTTGGCCCGTATAGTGCTGATCTGAGACTCAGCCGGACAGACATGAGGCTGGCGCGAGAAGCAGCGCGGAAGACTGAGGAGACGCTAGAGGTAAAGCAACCTGAAATGCAGCACCTCGGCTAGTGGCGAGGGATGTTAGCTGAATATAGGCTCTTATGCCTCCAGATCTTAGACTCTTTCCATGCCTAAGATAATGGTATTGGTGTTGAGGGAGCATGTACGAATGGAATGAAACTACAGATTAATAGCAACAATCAAAAACTTGTATCTTCAATGCTAAGCTGAAGTAACCTGCCCGGCAATGGAGTATCTCTTCTACATAGCGCTGGATTTTGAAAGATGGACAAGCCAGCGAGCGAGAGCCCAAATGGCCGAATTGCAGGGCACCACTTCTCGAAGTCTAGAAATTAGCCACAACAGGCCACCTCTCACCAGTGTTCAAAACACAACACATTACATTTGGCCGACAAGCGAATAAATTACATTATTTTTTAGAAGCCGTTGAATGGCAAATGCACTCATTCCATCTTGCTTTTCTTTTCTACAATTGACTCGTATACACGCAAGGCGAAATTAAGCCAGTATAAACAGCAATTGGTACGGGGCTGTCAATGACCAGACCCCTGAACACACCGGTAGTTTTTCCCCCATCTGCCCTTTGAAATCAAAAAGGGGTCTCAGCCTGCAATTTTTCCTGTCTCCTTGTCTCCTTTTTTCAGCTCCTCCATGCAGATTATGCAAGCGTAAGCCATCCCAATGATTAAGTCCCCTCATATGCAATGACTTTTAGTTTTTTATGATACAATAGTAGGCCCGACTACAGGCGAAGGATACACAAGCAAGGCTGTAAAGGTTGATGTGGACGACGTCCAGGCGCTTTCGCTCCCTACATGTTGTTGGCCTTGTCTTCCAGGACGGAAACGACGCTGGGTGGGCTGAGAGTTTCCTTCGACACGCCGTTGGTCTTGCCCGCGCGAACGGCAACGGGCTTCAGGATGGTTCCATTAGGCCGGCTGGTGACGAGGTTGTTTGCGGCACTCAGCATTGCTATCAACGAGCTTTGCACCACATCCTCGTGAATCCCAACGCCCCAAACGGTCTGCTCGCTGTCGCTGACCTTACACTCTATGTAAGATGCAGCTTTAACGTTCCGACCCTCGCCAATAGCGTGCTCCTTGTAGTCGTGGACATCGAGGTCGATACCAACATCTTTCAGGGCAGAAGCTAGGCTAGATATGGGGCCATTGCCACGGCCGCGGACCTTGACCTCCTTGCCATCGACAGCGATGACACCGTCAAAGATGCGCATAAGATTATTCGTATCTTGCGTTTGACCTGCAACAGGTATAGGAGAACGCGAGCGATCAGGGGAGATGCTATAGTCGATGAGTCTGAAATAGGGGTTCTCGCGGTTGAGGAAGTAGGTCTTTTCGAAGAGCTCTGTGATCTCGTGAGCGAGTAGCTCACGACCGAGACTATCAGTCTGGTGCTGAACAGTCTTGGAAAACGCTGCTTGTAGGCCACGAGGCAGGTCGAGCTGTAGCTTGCGAAGGATGACCCAAGCAGCACCGCCCTTGCCGCTTTGCGAGTTAACGCGGATAACGGCTTCGTAGGTACGGCCGATATCCATAGGGTCCAGAGGCAGATACGGCAGCTCCCAAGGGTCCTCCGCCGAGAGGCCTTGACGTTCTCGGTTTTGGAACCCCTTTTTGATGGCATCTTGGTGACTGCCGGAAAACGCGCAAACCACGAGGGAGCCGGTATATGGAGCGCGCTGATGGGTCGGAATTTTCGTGCAAGTCTCAACCATGTCGACAACCTCGCCTATATTCGAGAAGTCGACACCAGGGCTGACACCTTGTGTATAGAGATTCAAGGCCAATATGATCAGATCCACGTTACCGCATCTTTCTCCGTTACCACAAAGCGTACCTTCCCTAGCAGAGAACAGCGATTAGCTTTGGTTCCTGCCTTTAAAACATCACCCACTCTCATTGTCTATCCCTTGAATTACTTAGCGAATGCGAAATATAAAGACTTACACACGATCAGCTCCAGCCATCAGACCTAATTCTGTAGCTGCCACGGCGCAAGAGCGGTCATTGTGGCAGTGCAAGGACACGCAGACAGTTTCGCGGTTGGTGATATTTGTACAAAAGTACTCAATCATATCGGCGAAGACATTTGGTGTGCTCTGCAAAGCGTAGTTAGCCAAATGAAATTCGAATGCTCAAGTTCTATAACACAACGGGTGCTCCTAGAAACCGTACCATCTCAACTGTAGCGGGAAGGTTAAAGATAATCTTGTCATTGTCGCTATTAGGGCCCCAAGCCTCCTTGACAGCCTCGCAAATTCTAACGGCGAACTCCGGCGAGGTATCAGAGAAGGTCTCGGGACTGAACTCAAACTGCCAGTTCGTGGTTGAAGTTGGATCGTCTTTAGTCAGGGACCGGACTAGCTTCGTGCAACGCACGGCAAGTTCCAGACTCTCATCCTCGGTGTAGCCGAAGACAACTCGCCTGAAGCATTCGCTCGTAGCGAGATAGATGTGAATGATGGCATTCTTAGCGCCCTTAACAGATTCAACAGTCCTCCGGATAAGGTCTTCGCGACATGGCGAAAGAACTTGCAGAAAAACATCATCGGGAACGGTACCAGGGGTCTCAATAAGACGCCTAGTAAAGTCGAAGTCGGTCTGGGAGGCAGAGGGGAACGATACTTCAATCTCTTTGTAGCCGAGATCGCAAAGCATCTTGAAGAACCGCCATTTCTCCTCACCTGTCTTTGGCGCCATATACGTCAGTTACATGGTGACTACTTCTTTTCACAGTCTTCAGATAACCCTGACGCTTTTAGGTGCTCCGCATAAGGGAAACATACCATTGGATCAGGCAGCGACTGGTTTCCATCTGCGATTTTGTTAGTCACTTCTTTTCTGGCCTGGCATGCTCGAACAAGATGTTTCTCTACCTCTGAGATCCGACGACAGCCAGCGGGGAGCCTTGTCAATGGTCTTGGAGGGCCATTGTCGGTTCGGAAAATTGAGGGGTTGGAACTTCTTGTATTTCTTCCAAGGTTCCTTGAGCCTAAATGACAGATCAAAGTCAGTCAGAGATATGAAATCCCTTTAATTGGGGACGAGTAGGGTGTTTTTTGCAGGCAAAGACGCAAGCAACTAACATGGGCATCTTGGCGGCGGGGGGTCAGAAGCGTCAAGGGTTGTACGCAGTAAGGGTCTATCTAAATCATGAAGTATAAGAATGAACAAAATGCGGGCAGATAAGAGAAAGGGAGTCTGCCAATTGAAATGTAAACTTCAATTGAGGGTATCTTGTAAATATTTAAGGCATTTAGAATTTCTCCCGAAAATATCCAACGTTGAGTCACTGCGAATCGGAGCCGGAGGCTACAAAAGCTTTAGAGGGGTCGAAGTGTGTGGAGTACCTATGGTCAGTGCGTCGTACCATCACCTCTGATTGGTCTATTCACCTATAGCAGCAGTGGGATGCCCCTCTCGGATGAGGGGCGCCCCAACTGATCACCTGTAAGGCGTGCAGGTATGCACGATGATGTGTTACCGTACCTAAGTTCAACCGTTTTAAAGACCAACCCTTTAGCAGCCTGTGATGCCTTCCGAGAAAGATTTACATGCATGTACTTAATTAAGTAGTCAATACTAGTACAAGCTGGTCGTACGAAGTTATGTTCTCAAACTATTTCACTTAATTACTAGTAGCAGACAATAGGGCTCTACTTAGGTACCACAAAAAGAATTGAGGCCCAACTGAGCTCCATGTACGGTTCTTTTTGTACCTGTATTACATCCTCCTACGTAGGGCTTGAAGGTGCATATCTCGCATATATCAATAAAGCAACAGCAACATGTCACGTACATACAGACCGCACCTAAATGGGTAAATACCTAGGAAGGTAGCTCTGTGTACTTGTAAGTGGGTGCGGAACTTACCACATCCCTGGACCATGACCCACATGCAGGGCGTCACGCTAAATTACTAGATACGGGAATCCGCTTCCGCCTCCTGCATCACTTCATACCATAAACACCACACTCCTGAAGACTCTTGCTTAACCCAGGGCGCCTTGCAGAATCACTCACCTTACTCGCCAGCTCCTTAATATGTACAACGGGCTCAGATGAAGCAAGCAAGTACGGTCTTGTTGATAGAGCTCGACTCAACCGGACCGGCCCGACCGATCAAGCATGTGAAGGTGAATATGAATAGCAATCGAACTCAGCCCGCATCTCGTCAACGCCGCTCTCCTATGTGGGAATAACGCGGAGCCATGCCAAGCACCAGACTCGTCTCCCGCATTGCCTACAATACCGTCTATGGCTTCCTCTGCCTCGTCCTGACCCTCCTGCTTCTCGTCGTCCCCGGCGACTTCATCCAGCAGGCCCTGACCAGCACCCACCAAATCATCAACCTCATCGTCATCGCCATCGTCTACGTCATCACCTTTCTCATCGTCCTGTTCGTCTACTTCCTGCGACTCTACGTCACCCGCACAGTGCTGGCCTCGATTCCTAAGTCATGGATGCCTATCGACAAAGGCGATGTCAAGAAGGAGGTCCATAGCATGATTGTGAAGAGCCAGACCCGGAATGCTGCCATCGCTTGGAAAGCTCGTCCCAAAGTTCTCACGCCCTCCGATGCGCCCGGAGCGCCCGACGTGGTAGCAAGAGGAGGGGAGGAGGTCGTTGCGGGAGACGCGTTTACAGGCAGCGCGCAGCCCAAGAAAAGTCGTCGATCGCGCCCGCTATCTAGGTCGGGAAATCCAGGAGCCGGGAAGGATGAGTCGACGATGGAAAGCTCGGTACCGCTCTTGAGACCCTTCTGGGGCGAAATAGAGCACAACGGCTGGGCATCGCCCGCCTCGCCAGATCTGCCCAACCTGCAGTACGCCACCGTGCTGGCTGAACTACCCAATCTCATCGAGGCCAAAGCCGTAGCTCAAGCGCCGCCTGATCCAGGCTCGGCGCCAAACGGGCCAGTCATGGACGCCGAAGCTGTCATGCTGCTTCAACGCGCTCCAGACATGACTTTGCGGAGCTACATCGCGCACCTCGCCTCGCTCGACGTGTTGCCGGGGTCGCAGGACGTAGTGCGTTTCCTTGACCTGTACGAGCGGGTCCGTTTCTCTGGCCATCCTATGTCCAACGCAACGTTCAGGAGCCTCATGCAGCTATTTGCTAAGGTCCTAGGTGCCATGCAGCCCTTAGACCCGCGCATTCTCTATGGCGACGACAACAGCAGCTTCAGCTTTGACGGACATATTGACGACGATGCGCCCCAGGATTCCAATCCGACTACGCGCACACCAACCCCCAGTTTAAAAAGTATAAGAAGCAACTACAGTGCCGACCGCAATCCGAGTAGTGCTCGAGCGCCTCGCCTAGGTGCTCAGACCTCGTCGGCCGCTGCGCAAAGTCAGTACCGCACAGCACCGACGACGCCGCGGAGCAGAGCCCGGGGCACGTTTGCGTCGCGCTCACCCAGTACTACTAGTAGTGCCAGTAGTTTCACGCAGTCGCGTCGGCCGTATCCTGCCAGTGAGGCGTCTAGCGTCAGCCTTGGGTCTGGATCGGTAATCCGACTCGCCACCGCGTCGGATACTGGGAGTTTGCCTTACGTGCTAAGGCTGACGGATACTATTTAGAAAGCCGGATCCTGGTACATTTTCATGATATCGCATTACATGGCATGCGTACGGAGTGACAGGGCAAAAAGGAGCTTGTATTAAGGTTATTGTTGCATTGCGTCGGCGTTCATGAGGGAAAACAAAACGGGATGGTACGATGTGCTTGCTTGCCCCGGGAATCTCAATTGGCCTCTAATGATGTAATATTATGGTGAGAATAGGTGTACACTCTATAATCTAATATTATAATATCATCCACCGTCCGCCCTTTACCTGATACATACGACTTATCACTACTGATGCGCTTTGTATAATTCAGGAAGTGTCACCTCCTTTACTACTGTTTTCACTTCGGGAAATGCAGAGATGTCCGCATAAAAAGCTAATACGAAAGTCTCGAGGACGATAGTTCCTAACATTTGAGATACAGTTTATTATAAGAGGGAAGTCAAGTCACGGCTGGTCCCTTATTCCTAAGGGGTGTGTGGCCAGGACTGTACAGACATTACCTCCTTCGCCTTATAATTCATAGGTATTTCTCATATCTACCACCGACATCGCAAGTGTAATCACTAGGAGATGGACTTTTCAGGAGTATCTCGACCAGCATTTGGCTAATTCAATCTGGGGCACCACTGGGGCTCATGGTGTCTCCCAGTATCACAACAGCGGATTCGGTCTCTGGAGAAGCATAGATTTTCTCTCTGGCTGTGGGCGTTTCCATAACTTGGGGCAGGGCGAAGATCCATCGGAGGTCGTCCATTACCTTTACCCTGCTCGTTGGTGGTGCTCAATAATCCCCCAGCGGGATCCATCGCAGCACTTGCGCTAGCGTCCAGAAGAGGAACATTATGGTTGGCCATTATCCAAACTGCCATACAGACCACAGCCCATACAGCCCTTCAGACTGCCCAGGTGCTATTCAGACTGTTAGTCAGACTACCTCGACTACCTACCCACCTCGTTATTATGGCTGTGTCTGTATCTGGGCAAGGCGGGTGGCTTAATGAACCCGTATCAAAGGTGGAATGCAGAAGCTATACAGCCAACCAGATACGCCGGAATTGCATGGTATATGATTATCCTATTGAGGTAAGACTAACCCAAAGGATTTTTTCTCCCTTCCACTCGTTCCTCGTTCTACTCCGTCTAACGCCGACGTTAGGTTTTCTGTCTTTGATTGCTTCGTAATGCAGAAAACCTCCGGGCCAAATGGCGATAATACACAGCCTAGCTAGCACATGACTGACTGCCTATCTAGGTACACCTTGCTACGTCTCGGAATCGTATGTTCCAGGCAGTTGTAGAAGATACTGTACGGATGGGATGGAATGTTGACAGATCATAGGTATCGCTGCGCCTTCAAATTGGTGGCAAGCTACACAGCCCTGCTGAGTGTTGGGTGCGCGCGGCGACAGCATGACGCAGTCTACTTAGTACACTAGAACCAAGGTAGAATAGCGAAGAACCCGCCAACTGATCTAAGCCCGCATAGCCACGGGCAGTACTGCACCGGTCGCCAGAAATCTTCCCTCCCCCGCACTATGTATCTACTTGCCTCTCTGGGATGGCAAGTTGGGATACGCTTCCAGAACGTGTCGGATAAGAGCGCTTGTTCCACGTATTGAATCGTATTCTGTTGGCTGATCTCATAAACCCTGCCACTCCAAATTTTAACTCAACCTATGCGCACGCTAACACTGGCTGAGCAGAGCAGGTAGTCTATCCGTATATTCAAATGAACATGAATATACAAATAAATTAATACTCTGTAGTTATGTATGGACACACAAATTTTGAGAATAAAGAAACCAAATTGCATTTATAGATCGATCAGTTGAGAACGCACGGGAACACGATGATATCATTTCCGGTATCAGATGAGTTGTCTCAGTGCAAGTCCAGATGATCGGTTGCACAGCATACTGACGCCCAGCAATGATATGGTTCGGATGGTTGGCGATGCTACAACAGCAGCGGGAGGCATGTGATCCACTACATCCCCCAGTTCAGTGGAGAATTTCAACAGACAAGAGGCAGCCAACCCCTGTTGGCGCAGCAGGTACCCAGCGCTAACACTGGTTATAGTGGATACAGTGGATACAGACAACCTGGTGATAGCGGGCAGTAGAGCGGCTGCACTGCATCCAAACTCTAACCGCATCCCGAAACCCGCCACGACAACAATTCTGATTTGCCTTGGTCTCGGCCTGTGCAGCCACACTAAAGCAAATACCGAGCAAGTACATATTTGCCGTCACCACCAACTCAGCACATGCATTTCTGCTCTCTTCACCCTCAACCACCTTCGGCGGACTGACCACCCAACAACCGTACGGGATCACCAGAATCACTTTGCGAAGTCTTGCAATCGCCTCCGGTTATATCGTTATTCCCACGACGAAACCCGCATCGACAATTTGCCAGCTAAGCATACTCAGATACAGGCAATAAGAGTAAAAGACTCATTCACACACTACAAACATGGCGGGGTCTTTATCACCTTCGAGTTCTCCGGCTTCTCCTACTTCACCCTCGTCGCCCCAACGTCCTCTCTTCGAGCGCCGTGGTTCGTCGAGGTCTTCTCTCAGCCTAGACCTGTCTAGCATACCACCGCTGACACAACCAACACCACCTACCAACACTCTCCTGATCACCAACTTGAACGACCTAGACATCTTTCGCCCGGATAACTTGCAAACGATCCGAGAACTGATTGAATCCACCGCGCCTATATACACATGGTCTCCGTTGAAATCTTTCCGTCGCATTGTGGTGTCGTTTCTGGACGAGCAGGCCGCCATCAAGGTGCGCTCAATATGGGATGGAGAGGCTATAATGGGCGAACAGTGCCGTGTGTACTTCGGCCAACACACACCGTTAGATCTGCACAAGGACAACCACCTCCCCCTGCCCGATGCGGGCAAGCTATTTTTCATTAGCCCGCCCCCTTCGCCGCCTCATGGCTGGGAAATGAAGCTAGAAGACGCTCCTAATAAGCTGGTCCATGCTGAGGATCTGGCATCGGCTCTGGCCAAGCTTCACCACAATCAAAGCAATACTGCGGCCGATATCTCCCCTGTATCGCCCACGGATGCTCCGGCTATGCGAACGCGCAGCAGAAGCAGCACTTTAATCTACCAGCCTCAGGAACACGGTGGCAGCCCAAACCTACCTGCCATCTCCGTGGACGATATGACAGACGAGCCGATTGTGAGCCCTGTCAGCGAAAAGCCTATCATGGCACATACATCACGGCCTCCGGTGGAGTTAATGGAGTAATAAGTCCTTCCAAAACCGACATTGGCCAAGCCCAATATATCTGAACTTGTACTTTTACTACTCAAATTCGAGCGACGTTTATTTGTTTGCAGTTACGGCGTTCTGGGGCGAAGATGGCTATGAGCGTCTCGTTTTTAGCCTGAGTCAACTGCATTTGATCTCAAAACATGAAGATTCATAAGTCTCGCATTAGACAGGTCAAGGGGGTGAAGCGGGGAGGGAAACGGACGTGCATTCGGACATCCGCCTTAGTCAGAGTTCATATATGCATGGTCAGAAGCAACAGCAAAGTTCATTAGACACGAACTGGCGCGCGTGCATCATACTTAGGCACAGCTTCACTAATCATAACAGATTAGACTATTCAGAAGATATCCTGATTTAAAACCATTGAAACTACTTCTGCTCTCCGTGTGCATTTTCATAGGATCAATATAGTAATCTCCGTCCTGGGTGGTTCAGATCAATAGCTCTCTTGGAGTAACTGGCATGTTCGAAACTCGATCAACTCTAATTCGTATGGGTATCCATCATGACAGAGACTAGCAAACAGTGAGTGCAATCGCCTTCTTCAATGGGAGTCAACTGTTTCAATATAACAAGCATACATCATGTTATGTATATCACTTCATAGCTACCTCACAACACCCCAACTTAAGATCTTATAACCGTACCAAACACAGACACTAGCAAGCGTCGAAAACATAACAAGGGACAACAGAGCAGTGCGTTCGATGCCCGGCTTACGAACGCCGGACCCGGGCGTGGCGACGCCCCGCTCCGTCGACATCTTGTCGAACTCCGGGATATGTTTGAACAGGAATCTGGTCTCGTACCCCAGTCCCCCTTTTGACTTGTCCTCTAGGAGCACGGTGTAGAAGATCTTACGGACGAGCTAACAATAAGGAGATCAGTGGATATTCCGTTTTTGTCAGTCTCCCGTATTTGGTGATATGCAACACTATGTAACGGTAGGATAGGGTCTAGGAGAACTTTACGTACCTTGATGTTACGCTCGTCAAGCCACGCAAAGCTCCTATTGACGTAGCACATCGCCATGAAAAAAAGACATTGTCCAAATACGAGCATCGAATAGTAGATCCCCGGCCTCTCGATCTCCAGCTTCTCCGCGAGATCCCGTCCATTAAGCCAGTACGTCTGCGCACACATGAACTCCCGCGAGGCAAACGTAGGCGGCTTACCCTCAAGGCCCATAATAATATTATTCGCAAGATTAGCCGAGGCCCCCGAGGGCCTGATCTCCGAAACCACGAGGGACTCCATCATGGCTCTCGCGCTCTCGGGGGTCGCCATCCAATCGTGCGGCGTCCCCATGAGGTAGGCTACGTACCGCCAGAGGGCGAGGTAGTCGAGGATCTCCTGGGGGCGCAGGTAGATGCCTTGGCGCGGCAGACCCATCCAGATCAGCGTTGCCGAGAAGGAGGCGATGGTCCCGATGCTGTCGAGGTCGTTGATGGGGGTGCCGTGCGCCGCTGTGGAGTAGTACTCTGGTTGCTGCGCGGCCATTTGGAGGATGCGCCGGCGGACGGAGGTGTGAAGGAGACGGACCCTGGAAGTTGGGGTCAGTAGTTGTTTGTTTATTGCGGCGAGTGATACTAAGGTGTATATAAGATAAAGTGATACAGTAACACTGACTGGATGGATAGAATATGCCCCAGAGATGAGTCAAAAGGTGTACGAGGACTCTAGTATTTGGACTAACCTCACTGAATTCACGAAACCATCACCGCCTGGCTGGATAGATTTTATATCTCGGTGCACATTGAGAGTATGCTGCGTCGTCTCGAGAAGTCGGCGGCGGACAACCTTCACGTCAAAGCCGCCCGTTCGGTCAAGTGTCTCGACTGTTCTCGCGCTCCCCATCCCGCCTAGTAATGACAGGAAAGTTAACTATGTAGACGTTAGTATCTTTGATGATTATTTGTAGATCGACAGGGAGTTGGACTTACTGTGCAAATAGCAGGGCCACCATAACGGAAGAATATCTTCTGGCCCCTTTCTATCTGGTCCCAATCGACCCATTCCGGGACGGTATTGACCTCGGTCCATAGTTTTCCAACCTTCTCATCTTTAGAGGCGTACTCTTGAAGCAACTCATACAGATCCCATCGTGGTCTCTTTTCTCCGTCGGGGTTGGTCGTTCCCTCAATGTTCTCGGCCCTGGGTGACAATTTGGTTTCCGTGGGGGCCGTTCTCTCGTGTATTCTCTCTACAGCCTCTGTGGCGACTTCATCGTAAGTGTGAATCAAGGGCTTAAGCTGGTGAGGCGCGAGATGCCTGGACGTCCACTTGAACCTCACACCCCAATACTCGTACCACGTCCCCTCGACGAACGTTTCATCACGGTGTGTGCCGGTCATTCTTGTCTACCTCTAGCAGTAGTTTCAACCGTATTTCATTGATGTGGGGACTGAAATACTTATAATCAAATATCTTAATTAATTAAACGTTAGGTAAACAGTAGCATAGGTGAATTATCGAGTTCCAATATATTGAATATGACGTAATTCAACTTTGCAGTTTCTAGGTGGCGTATAAATGATAGACAACGGGGACAGATAAGCTGAACAGGAAAAGAGTACATATATTCACATTTAAATAGATCCAATTCGCGTGCCCATTATCTACAATGTATATATAATCGAATAGGATATACTTCCACACAGGATGAATCGGTGGTGAGAGCGATCGAACCGAGGGAACGAACGCCGGACGATTCCAAAGACAGCTCGTGAAAACAACGAGCCGATCGATGATGATCATATATGGTTATGGGAATTATGGGAACACGGGAACATGACCAAGATGGAAAGCAGCTCGACAACCCTGTCAGGGTTGGGGGAATCGGAGAGCTTTGTTGACGTCTTCGTCCGGCAAGGACGATAGGGTTGAAAAGGGGCCCTATCGGCTTGCGGCCCCGCCCCCACATCGAAATCTAGTCCGGTAGGTACCATGTCCTACCTGCGCTGCAACTACTATGTAAATTGAAGGTTTACTAAGCTCAGATGGAAAACAATGCCTCATAACCGTCCTCAAAATTTTATGGTTTGGAAACGAATTCAAGCTCACGGTAACGCGGTATCTCGGCTTGACCTGGTCTTTACTAGCATATGGTAAGATGTCACGCTAGAGTGGGTATAAGCCGTTGAGCGCTGTCACGCACAGCGACATGGTTTTTGCGCAACCTAAAAATCATGTAAAGTGCTTGAACACCTGGCACCTTGCAAGGCAACTAGGGAGTACAAGTTATGAGTCACTTATTAAATCCTCTCAGAGCAGTCAGTGGTTCTTTCTCATTCTTAAACCTAGCTGAATACTTAAACACAGGCATCCTTCGAATTTCTAGCATTTCACCAACGGTAACATGCCCAACCTTCGCGATCCAGCATCAAATTCCAATACACCCACCTACAATAACAACAGAACACAGTCAAAATGAGCATCAGAACTAGATTTCTCATCATATCAGATACCCATGCAGATGATATCCGATTAAATACAGACATCAGCGCAGATGTGGTCATTCACTGTGGCGATCTGACTGAAAAGTCCAAACTCAACGAGTACCAGAAGAGTCTGCAACTGCTCAGAGACATCAACGCGCCCCTGAAGTTGGTCATTGCTGGAAATCATGACTTCACCCTAGACGTACCAACATTCGAAGCCAAAGTGGCGGAAGCAGTCCCTGCCCTGGAGCCGGAACTCGTGAAGAGGGAATACGGTGACTACGGAGAGGCCCGGCAGCTGATCGACCAGACAACAGGCATCACGTTTCTCGACGAAGGGACGCATCACTTCGTTCTCGCCAACGGTGCACAAATGACGGTTTATGCAAGTCCATATACACCCTCAGAAGACGGCGGTGCCTTTCAATACTCACCCGAAATAGGCCATCAGTTTGATATCGGCGAGCAAGTTGACGTCGTCATTACCCATGGCCCGCCGCATGGAATCATGGATTTGGCCGGGTTTCGAGCGGGCTGTCCGAATCTCTTCGCTGCAGTCGTGAGGGCTCGGCCGCGCCTCCATTGTTTCGGGCATATCCATGAGGGTTGGGGCGCCAAACTCGTAGGGTGGAGGAGTCAAGTTAGTAAGAAGCCGTCTCATTTTACTGACATCGACAACAACCATTCCAAAGTCATCGAGAAGCTATCAAACATCATAGAGAGCAAGTACGATACGACGGACAGGAGACTCGAGAAGCGTGAGACCGCACGACAGTTGACCCAGAGGGGATATTGCTCAACGAGCCATTGCGCAGGCGATGAGACACCGCTGGAGTGGAATGTGCACACCTTGTTTGTGAATGCGGCAGCTCAGGGTCCTGAAGAGTTTCCTCTTCAGCCACCATGGCTGGTCCAGCTCGAATTACCGTTGGCCGATCGGGCGTGAATGAGTTTCATAATTTAAATAGCGTGCAGCAAGAGAGGGGCCACAGATAGGTAGCGGCGGGGAGCATGTAAGTGTTTTGCCATACATCACCAAGTTGTTGAACTGTGCCACGGTAAGCTCTGATCAGTGAAATCACTTCTTTGCTCACGAGGGCGCGTGTGTGTCCCCATATCTATGTGCCAGGAGCTCCCCTTTTCGAAGTCACTGCGACAAGAAACGACCCATGTGCCAGATGCCCCCAAATACACCTAAACTCTACCGCTTTAAACATCGATTAAGCGGCCAAGTAAAATGGAATAAATAAATAAAATTTACTTTATGAAGTTAGAGCTATTATATATTCGAGTGCTTCGATCTCTTGTTTAAAGCAGCAGTGTTCTTTAGTACGGGTGGAAGTCATTCACATCGGCGTGTGTAAAAGCTGGACTAGCTCAGAGTCGCCTCAAACTAATAGCGGCAATGGGCTTGAATTGATACGGCGATAAGATAAAACACAAAGTGGGTCATTGGACCCTTGCATGCATTTTGACCCCTGTAACTCGACTCGATTGAGGCGAAAATCTGAGCTTAATCGCAAGACAAAGGAAAAAAAAAGACCAGCTCCCTTCATCATCTTGAAGATTTAGACTATTGTACCACCACGTCTCGCGCCCTTCGCAAACTCCAAAGATGAACTGTGCTTGTCGAACGAAATCTCTCAGGATTTTTGTACAGAGCCTCACTGAGCTTCGTGTCACCGATCCTATTATTTCAAGATCTGTTCGACTCAACCGACCCGGCTCGCCGTTCGCTATTCACCAGGCGCCGATTCGCCACTCTGCTCGACTTTTTAGCTCCTCGCCAGTCTTCTCTTCTGATCAGAAGCGGCAGGGTGAAATTGACGCTTGGTCAGCGGATAAAGCTGCCGAGCAGCCCTCTCCCACATCCATCAGCACGACAGTTGATACAACAAACAATGAGTTGCCTAGTTTGAGACCATCCGCCGCTGGCAGCGACTTCACTACCGCAAAACTCAATGGAGCTATCCTCGATTATAGCCCCGAATCCATCGACACCCTAATCGCGAGTCTTGATCGAACGACCATTACCAGCCAAGAAGATGCATTAGACGAGCACAATAATCCTAATTCTAACGTGAAATTCGAGTCGCAGCCGCGACCTAAACGTCCAGTCGAAAAGAGCCAGCTCAAGCGCCTCAAGATCATAAAAGAAGACAAACCGCAGCCCACCGCAGAAGAATCATACGTGCCGCAGAAGGAGCACTGGCAGATACAGAAGGCGGCGCTGAAGGAGAAGTTCCCCGAGGGCTGGCAGCCGCGCAAGCGCCTGTCGCCGGACGCGCTGGAGGGCATCCGGGCGCTGCACGCGCGGTTCCCGGAGCAGTACACGACGGAGGTGCTCGCGCGGCAGTTCGAGGTGTCTGCCGAGGCGATCCGGCGCATCCTCAAGAGCAAGTGGACGCCGTCGCCCGCGGAGGAGGAGCGGCGGCAGCAGCGCTGGTTCAACCGCGGCAAGAACATCTGGACGCAGATGGCGGAGCTCGGGAAGAAGCCGCCCGTGCGATGGCGGCGCGAGGGCGTGGTCCGGGCGCCGCACTGGAACGAGAAGAAGGGGCCCAGGACCGAGTACCCTTATGTGCCGCGCCATCGGGAGGCGCAGGCTGAGAGCAGCGAAGAAGCTGGGGAGAGCGTGCAGCGGAAATTGGCGGGCAGTCTTCTATGATGCACTTGTAACTGTCTGATAGACGTAATTGGTTCTTCTCGCCTGGGTTTGTATGCATAGTACTATAGTCGAAGGTTGTATATATTGAATACGCAAATCTATATTGCCGGGAGGCATTTTTGTCATACCTTAGATTCTATACGATAGTTGTCTTTCCTTGGGCATATTCTCCATGTGTATACGGGGCGACCTATGCAACTGAGGAAGAAGGCGACATGAAGTTTCAAGAGGCTTTCATTAGAAAGGGATCTCCTTCTATATTAGCTTGTGTCACTTGCCAGGAAATCTTCACTTTCATATGTTGTCGTCGAGGCGATATAGGGAAAAAAACGGTTAATCTCACTAACACACCCACTAACCACCACCACCACCACCACCACCACCTTTACAGCCGGTTTTGAAGCCTGAAATCGCTATTTTAACTATATTACGTATATCATCTAATGCCTTGTATTATGTCCTTTGGTGGTGGTGGTGGTGGTTAGTGGGAGTGTAAGTGGGATTAACCCTTTTTTACCTACATCGCCTCGCTTGTTACCTACTGTCAGAGCATGTATGGTCTGTGGCTGAGACTCACTTTGGAGGGAATTCGTAGCCCATGTCTTGACCAGTAAACATGGTTAGAATGTGATTGTGTCTCGCCCTGTCTCACCCGACGCCAATCGCCCCTCGGTCAGAATGGGTGTTTGATCTTTCTTTCGTTTCCCTATTTTTGCTCTTCTTTCTTTTCTCTCTCTCAAAATTTTTTATTAATATCATGTTTCCTTGATTCGTACGTTCTAAATGTTGCCGCAGAATTCTTTCATTATAAGTTAACTTCACAGAACCTTCCCACCCAACATGGATGAACTGCAGGATTCTCGGTCGCGCACCATCGAAAGTTTGTCTGTAGAACTCGTGTGCATGGTACTTTCAGCTCTACCGGACGTGGAATCACTGCAAGCAGCCGTGTTATCGTGCCCGCTATTCTACGGCGCTTTTCGGGCCGCAGAAACGTCAGTTACAACCCACGTCTTATTCAGCCAGATAGATGCCAGTGTGTTACCCGAAGCAATGGCCGCGGTCGAGTCCTCGCGGTTAGAGGTTGTCAAAGAGAGATGCAAGAGGCAACGTTGGGATGTTGCGAGGGACTTCATTGCGCGGAACCTCCGTCAACGGCCAACTCCACCTGATACCTGGCTGCTAAAGAGGGCCCTTCCCCTCGGACGGCTTCATTCATGCGTCGAAGGGTTGGCCAAGCAGTTCGCTGAAGCAACCGTGTCAAGAGGCCCAGCGGCCCGGTGCCCACTCAGCACAACGAACCGAGAAAGATGCCGCATACAACGAGCACTATATAGGTTTGAGATTTATTGCAAACTACTTTGCGAGGCAGACTGGGAGAGTCGGTTTTACCACAACTACGACGTACTCTTTTTCTCGAATTTTTCTCCCTGGGAAAACGAACAACTCGGCTGCGTTCACGATTTTCTCGTTCGCGCTGTTTCTCCAGGTTAGTCAATCTGCATTCTGAGCTACATAGAGCACCCAGCTTCTAACTGAAAATAAGCTTTCAACGAGGTTGTAGAGCACGATATTCACTGGGGCGCTGCCCGTGTCGACTACGCTCATAGTCTGGACGCTCCGCGCCTACAATATGTTCTATCACTTGGTCTCAAGAAGTTATACGAAATCACCAGGGCAGAAACATACGAAGATCGGGAGCGGATTCTATGTTCCGGCGGTTTGCCACCCCAGTTGAAATACTTCCTCTATGAAGGATTTCAGGCCGCAACCGAAAAGACCGTCGTATACGATACGGGGGTTAATGTAAGACCACCTTATTATCATGATCAAGACTCAGGTCCAGCGTATGTCTGGAGATGGGCGCATTACGGAGACTGGTGGAGTTGGGTGTACCAAAAAAATCGGCATAATTTGCGTAAATGGGGATATGTCATGTGGGATCGACCTCGTTTAGATGCTATTGGCATATTCCGACATCGTTGGGAAGAGACGGATGAAGATAACTCAGAGGCGCTCCAGGATGAAGAAGAGGCCCGACGCCAACAAGTGTGTCTGCACTATTCACAGGAACTGAGGAGACTGATCTCGCGCCGCGGTGGTAGTGGGTGGTGGAGCCCGGGAGACGAAAGTAAAGTGAGATGGCGCAAAAAAATGCAGACACTTCCAGATGGTGGTCGAGCCCAGTCTACTCCCTAGACTCCAAGAAGGTAGGGAGATGTTGAGCATGTTGAAAAATATCATGGCGAAGTATGACTTATAAGTCGATGAGACTGAGGCTGTTATCTGCTTAGGTAGTGCGGCTGCAGGCTCCGATAGAAACCCGAGGACCTACACACTAGTACATATTAGGTTAGGACTTGCTCCACCTCGTGATGTTGTTCACGACTTCTTAGGAAGTCGTTGCTCTCTTCGGTCGCTTGTAACTGGCAAAATATTTACCACGACACTGTCTGGTGTACTCCGTACTTTCTCCAACTGATATGTTACCTTGCCGGCGATAATCCCATTAGAGAACAGTGTAATTTCCTTTCGGATGCACGCACTATCAGATCTGGTTCTGGCTAAGATAAAATGGTAGGATTCACAAGATGAGTTGTATTGTGCCTGTCAAGCCCTGTCGAGCCTGTCCCGTTTTGCTTTAGTCTAAGGTAGGTAGTGTTCCCTAGCCTGCACTATATACGAACTAATATTGCCTGGGGTAAATTGGATAGACATTACGGACTAGGCAATAGTGAAGGTGGTAGAGACTGGCAACAACACACAACGATGCACGCAATTACTTACAGTAGACGGGACCTTACTCGCAGCTACCATTAGTAGTCGTCGAAGAGCTGATAAATAATCACTGGTTGCTGGTGTGACGAGTCCCTTTTGACCTGCATTTCGCGGGATGAATGAACCCTAAAGACGACGCCTAAATGCGCCTATAGGACGCCGGTGCGGGCAGAGCGTGCATCGTCATTGGATCCCGGGACCAGTCGCTGGCTGCGGTCACACCTAGCCTTGCCTAGGCCGTCTTAGCGGCCAATCAATATCCCCACTGTAGCTCAGGCACTAGCCAATCCGAAAGCAGTTTCGGTTGCTCCCCGTCAACAATCCCCGTCCGCTACCAACACTTCTCGCTGCCAGCCCTTGCCAAAAACCAAAATACTACACGTACCGGGACGGGGGCTGGCTTAGCGGCGTTAGGGTGGCTTTCCCAGCTTGTCAACTCACAATATCTGCTGATAAGCTGCAAGAGAGGTAGGTCATGGTGGGCTATGAGGAACGAGGTCCTCACTGCCCTCTTCCACATACCCTCGTCAATCGTCAATTGATATCAATACTCAATTCTCAATGGCGAATCTCCGGGTCTAAAGTCAAGAGTTGACCAGTATACATACATACAGTTTTATCTCGCTTGTCTCACTTGCAGCAATTCTTCTTTTCCCTGTTGTCTTGTTTTCTCGTATCCGCATGTCCCTGCTCTCGTAGTCTTTTTCTCTTCACCAGGATTGATTTCGCCTCACTGTAAGTCAGGAAACTTCCGTCATCATGAATTGCGACAGATTGCCTCCCGAACCTTCCAATTGACACTTCACCAGCGTTTGAATTATACGTCCCTCACGTATCTGCTACTGCGCTGCTCATACCTTCCTTATCCGAAGCTTCGCGCCTTCACATCTTCTCCCTTCTAGCGGTAACAGCAGGGAGGAACGACGGTCCCTACATTATTCACCAGCTCCTTCACCAACGCTCCCTAGATTCCATTTGACTCTGCCTAGATGATATTCGAAGCCCGGGGTCCTACACCCATGCCTCTCTACTTGATTGTCACAGAGCGTTCTAGAATATCCAGCATCGTTTGAGTTTAATTGCATATCAGTGCAGTGCCTATTATTCGACCCTTTCCGCTTCCGGTTCATGGCTTAGGATGGCCTCGACCCCCTCTCATCGGCTGAGGCTGACGCCCGCAAGCTCACCATTCTTGCCGCGACCTTCGCGTTCTCCCCACCGGGGCCGAGCTCTCCAGCTCTGTGACTCTCGACTATCCTTGAAACGGGTCATTGGTACTACGTGTGTATCTCCTACCGGGTTCGATGCCGTCCAATTTTCCTTCGCGTATGTTGCCGGCGGGGCGGTTGTGGTGGTGGATGTGAACTACGGGCAGCGCTTCTTTCGAGCACGTCCAACAGCGATACCCATGTATAGCACCCAATCCCTGCCATACTCTACGTCGTCACCATCCACCCCGAAAACCCCGAAAGCCAACGATAGCCGGAACAGAGTCTCATTACGGGAGTCCGTCTTCAGTCCGAACGAATGGGCAGAATCCCCAAACTCGAAGACGTGGACGAGTCGAGAACGCATCAAGGCCGCAACATGTCTCGCGTTGAGCAAGGAAGGGAGGTTTCTAGCCGTAGGCGAGACGGGCTATGCCCCACGAGTACTTATCTACAATCTTGAAGACGGTTCATCAGATTCATCCGATTCTCTACTCGTCTCTATTAGCGAGCATACTTATGGCGTGAAAGCAGTCGCCTGGTCCCCTGATTCCAGGTTTCTCGCCTCCCTCGGGTCATCGAATGACGGATTTCTCTATGTGTGGAGGATAGACCCGAAAACTGGCGCGGCGAGGCTGTTTCAGCAAAACAGATGTACAGCTTACATCAAAGGGATGATCTGGATGGGCAACAATCTCGTGACTCTAGGCGTGCGCCATGTGAAGGTCTGGCGCATCGACGAAGCGCAGGCAACCTCTCCAGTGAAGCAGAAATTTATTGGAGACATAAACTCCACTACACAAGCGCAAAAGACTTTACCCGGCAGGAATGTTCTGCTTGGTAATATGATCGAAGCCACATTCTCGTGCGCTGCTGCCATTGACGATACCAAGGCCATTATCTGCTCTGAAACAGGAGATATCTGTCTATTGGACGACCTTGGCAAGCAAACGAAATTAACACATCTCCTCGAAAGTGGATTTGTGACGACATGCGTGACTGTCAGAAACGGTCTCGTGTATATCGGTGGCAAGTCGGGTAATCTCGTGACACTCGATCTGGAATCGTTATTGAAGGGCTCTGCGACCTGTCCACAAATGACCTCAGAAGCCTCTACCAACGTTGGAGTCCTTGCGTTGGGATTCATAAAAGACAACTTGGTCACGATTGACAGCAAACATTCTATCGACATATGGAATCAGGATCACATACTGGGGACACCAAGAACAGAATCGGTGTCCACTCCCATACCAGGATGCGGGGAGGCAGCTATGGGCATCGGTGGCCTCTCTCAGTCGAATGTTACGGGCGCCCAATTTTACACCTGGGCGCAGTCTGGCTACGTGGTATTATGGTCTACTGACGGCACGATCAAATCATCTTTTCAAGTGCCTTTGGACGAGGCTTGCTTTGAAGAGGAGCCTGAGCTGGTGAACCAAATGGTGACACTCCGCGCAACTACGGATGGGAAATTCTTCATCGCGGGAGACAAGTTAGGATTTGTCAAAGTGATAGATTATGTCACCAAGGAATGCGTGTCATCTATGAAAGCGCACGCCTCGGATTGTCAATTCATCACGGTATATGAAGACAAATCCAACCTTCTCATTGCATCGTGCGGTCGCGATCGCACGGCTCAATTATTCCATCGGCTGGGCAATGGAGAATTTGAACATTTCCAGACACTCGAGTTCGCAGCCAGAGTGTCGCAGGTTTTGATACCCTCTATGGATAAAGTTATCACCTGCTCCTTAGACAGGACGGTACAGATCCATGACTTAGTAACAAAGGAAGGCGATCCAGATGTTATGGCGGCCATTCCTTCTCGAACAATTTCTCTCAAAGCGTCCCCAACGTCCATGACAATGGGACCTGATGGAAAGACTCTCTTCGTATCTCAAGCTGAGCGATCTGTTTACATATTCGATCTCGAAGGCGGAAAACTTGCGAAGTCTTTTAAGTGCTTCGACGAAAGTGGCGCCGATCCAGTTATCCTAGATTCCCTTACAACTCGTCCCGCCACCGAAAAGGAGCCGGCATTTCTTCTCGGTCTCTCCAACACCGACAAATCGATCAGAATGTACGATACCCAGGGCCACTTCCTAGCCCGGGAGTGGGGTCATACAGAGGCGATACATGGCGTTGCCCTGATCGAGGAAGATGATGCCAACCGAAAGGTTGTAAGTGTTGGATGTGATGGAACTATCATGATCTGGGAGATAGACTTGCAAGATCGTGGATGGTGTTCCGCTAGTCGCGATTCCTCGCCCGCCAAAGACCCCAATACTCCCATCAACCGACCAACATTGCGACGTGTTCTGTCAAAAACCGAACTCGCAGAATTCCAACGCCCTTCATCTGCCGCCAGCGGCCGCAGATCACCTCCCAGAACGCTATCTAAAAGGCGGTCACTATTTTTAGGTAACTGCTTATCTCCAACAGCTTCGAGAACACCTGTAGCTGGACAACCTTCCAGCCCACCAGCAGTAATCGCTGAGGATACACCGTCACGTCGACCATCGGCCACTCCGTCAGGTAGCCCTCCAATCAGCCCTAAATCTAGGGTCAAACGACGCCCTTCCGCACAGACGCTGAACTCGACAAAGACCAAGACTAAGAGTAACGGCAGTTTAAGATCCTTCGGATCTCTCAACATGTCCACTGAACAGACTTGTCGAACTCTACGGGCTTACCGGAAGAAGCTCGCTTCTACGGATCCCATTAGCCAGGAAACACTGGCCGAACTCGACCAAGAACTTCGGCTTACAGCAGTAGCTCTCGGAGATCGAGCTACTCGAAGCAAGGCGATGAGCGACACCATGCTCAGTGGCCTCCTGGATCAGTATTCCGAGCGACTAGTATCTCTTCTCGATGAGAAACTTCGCCTCGGCACATATCGACGGCCGTCCGATCAGGATACTAATTATACTGATAAACGCCCGGGGTCCTCGGGAACGGGATCCAGCAGCACCTCAACATAGACCGAACGAACATTCCCTACCGATTTCATAATCTATCCTTTGTATATTTGGCATGGAGCTGTGGATAATACTGTATCATTAACAATTAGGGGTTGGTGCGATTGGGAATCAGATGGAAAACGTGAGGGGTTATCAACCTGGTCGGTTTTCTGGGCTTTTCCTTTTTTTCATCCGTTTCATGGGTCCTAGGAGCATCTGTCTGGGCATAACAGACATAAAGGCGGCGTTACAGGTCCATTTCCCTGCGGAGTCAGACATAGCTGTCTATTTCTTTTTCATTATGATACCATCTATTTCTAAGGGGGCATAAAAAGCGAAAAGGGCGTTCAGAGGGTCTGCACTGAACTGGACCAGGTTACCTGGATGGTCGGTTAATCGGTTACATTTATTAGGTTTGGCTCACCTCGGAGGTAGAACCATCACAACCTATTGCTAGTAGGACATCAATTTAATGCCCTCATTATTGACATATCAATACAACGCTTTGATTTCAAATACCTGAGTTCCCGAGGCGAGATTGAAATTGTTTTCATTTATTTATGCTATGCCCCATGTGATGGGCGGTTCACAAGGTCTCTTGCAACCAACATACATAATCATTGACGATGTGTTAAGTTCTCGGACCCATCGTCCTGCTGCTTGCTATATTCCTTCCCTCTCCCATTACTACGTACGACCTACACAAATATCTACAAAACCGCTTCCCCCGCCCCGCTGTAATGGATATATAACGATGATGATAATAATATCTTTTTACCCTGACTGATTCTTCCCCATTTGAAAAACTTGGTTTTCTTTTTGTCTGTCTGATCGCCCTCTATCCAGATCAGCGAAGGGAATGTCTGCTACGTCCATGCCCTCGCTAATGTATATTTTCGCTTTATCCATATATTCTGGGTACTATACGAGATTTCTCTCTCCGCCCGTAGGTAGCCTCACGCTCATACATGTACATATACACGGAAATCCAGTCGAATCTTCCCCTCGCTACTCTCTCTCAGCTGGCTTTATACTACGAGGCCATCTTCCAGCGCTTCGTCCCGCTCGAGCCGTTCTAGGCCATTGCATACAGCGCCGTAGACGCGCAGAGGCACGGCAACTTCGAAGCTCTCGCACTCGAGGGTTTCAGCAGCAACGAGAATGAGACCGCTCTTCTCATTGTGCGATATTTCCTCGAGTAGAGGGTGTCCCTGTTCCACCTTCGGACCCTCCTGCTCACCCGGGTCGTCAACAGAGTTCGCGGAAGTAGACGAGGGGACCACGAATTCGACTCGAATCTTCCACTCAAGATTCAGACCGCTGGTCACAAATTCCGGCGTGGCGGAAATAGGGACAGTGGGGCTAAAGACGACGCGACGGGCAAAGAGTGTCGTTTCGGACGAACTAGTATAAATCTTGCGTGTGACGCGGTGTATACTCGCTTCACTGCGCAAGGCTAAGGATGGATCGACACGTTCGCTCGTCTCGAGAACAGCGTGCACAGCGTAGCAGGGAATCTCGGCGTCAGTGAAGTCGATGATCATACTGACAGTTTCGCCGAGGCGGTATGCTGGACGCGCTAACACGACAACTCCTACGCGCTGACCATTGCGCGCAATCACGAAGCGATTACTGCTTTGACCAGAATCGGCCAAGTTTGACCGGATGATAGCGAGGTCGATGGCCTGCTTCGCCGTAGTTGCTTCGCCCGCAAATGAGGAGCGACGAGAGGGCGCCGCTGTAGCTGTAGGTGAAAGTAGACTCAAGCCGTCTCGCGGACGGTCAAGCAGTTCATCGACGTATGTTAGAAAGTCGTTTATAGTTGAGCCCTGGGTGTCTAGTTTTGTTCGCTTCTTTAATGCTGATGAGCTAGATCCCTTCTCGCGTGGCTGGACCTTGGCTTGGTCTCGAAGTATAATATATGGAGACAGCAAGTCGTGACCGAGGATCTCACCGTAGCTATTGACGCTTCCAAGCACTCGGAAGGGAATGTCGACAGATCGAACTTGCTGTTCCTTGGCTCCGCCGGCGCGTTGTGTGCCAACAACTAGACTGTAAGTTATTTTTATGGCCTTGCCTCGATGAGTTGGAGGCAATCCTTTAGGTAATTTGAATGAGTACTCGTACGTTTTACCCTCGCCAGGACCCAACTGTAGATCCACAAACAAGATCGATTGAGGTGTAGACAATAGAGGGATGGACTTCGAGCTCGCCGCACCTCGCATGTCCTTTATACTACTGAATTCATTTCCGCCAAGGAGTTCCCCGATCGAACTTCCAAGGCCACCCCATCCCAAGCCAGTCAAGAAACCACTGGATCTCTTTGACGTCTCAACTCCAATCACACCACCGCCTTGCCCACCAAGAACCGCCTTCCGTTTGACAGCTTCAAACGGCGCCAAGTTGACAAGAGATCCATCTAGAGTAAAAGAGCCGTGGACCTGGGCATAGCCCATCATCAAAGATTCCGGTAGCCTTGCCTGGCTGATGCCAGACATAACAGAGCCCCGGCGCAGGTGAGCAGGCCCCCGGCCGCCCTGGAGTGGGTGCGTAACATATTCCGAGGCCAACGTTTCTGACGAATTATTGCTCAAGGAGTAAAATTCCCCACTGCTTCTAGGAGTGCCACCTGCCATGCTTGTGGAAGCTAAGATTCTTGCGACTGGTGCCGAATGCTCCGAGATGATAGGTATCGGGTCTTTCGAGCGTACAGGTAAGGCGACTTGAGGCATCATTTCCGCGGTGGGTGTTGTAGCAGAGTCATCTAGATAGACACCAGGGGTACCCCCACTATTGCCTGTTGAAGTAGCCGGGGTCATGGGAAACTTGAAATCTGGCATCGGGCCTGATCCCTTTCTTCTTGTAGGCGATTTGGTAAAGCCTGGGGTGTTGGGGGCGGTCGCAGCTCCTGGCCTCTGCCCAAAGCCATGTTTTGAGGGCGGAAACGAGTGGTTGTTAAACACGGGAGACGATTCAGAACCAAGGGGGGACCGACGTGGTAGTGCTGCCGACTGAGGGCCGTTCGTTGTCATACCGAGGCGTGGTATGATTTGGAGGCTAGCAGATCGACCGTGACCACGACCAGGGCGCTGGGGCCGCGCTTGGGTGCCGTTGGTGTATGTCTGCTCGTCGACAGTGGCGCTGGAGCCCATGGATACTATGGAGAGCGATCGTTTATGGACATGGCCGGGTTTCTGCGGCGGCTGCGGCGGCGGCGCGGGGAGCTGAGGCGGAGGCCATTGTGGCACGCTATTCCTGAGGCGCGAGCCTGTAGAGGGCACGTTGAGGGACAAGGTCGAACGATGGCTACGAGCAGACGCGGGTGGGTTCAAGCCATTTGTAAAGCCCCCTCGAGGGCTCGATAGCGGCGAAGGTTGCCTCGGTCGATCGGCCCGCGGAGACGACTGTGGAGGGTGACGTGGATTCGAGAGGGAAGCCGAAGCTGGAGCCGTAGCCGGAGCGAAGGGGCTGGCAGCCGGAGCGACGTTCTTGAAGGTGATCTGACACCTGATCTCCTCGCCCGCGAACACGGTCTGGTCATCCCATTTTATAAAGACACGGATGTTGGTTGAGCGTCCTTCGGGCGGCATGGTGACACTCCTTCACACGAAGGAGAGGATTCATGAGCGCAACGTCATTGTCGTCAATGCTCGAGCCGAGAGGAGAGCGAAACTTGCCGCTCGTGGTACGATGAGCCGTGGGTGAAAGCCGTGGGTGTTATCGTTGTCGCGTTCGCGCTCGAGGCCGTGATGGTTTAATCCACAATCCACGAGAAAGCTAACGGTAACACTACTATACCCTATAGTAGGTTAGGTAAGTGGTTATAATATGGCGGCTGCGGTGATCGTCCTCGTGGCCGTGGATGTCTCCCTGGTCGTGGATAGGGAGGTCGGAGGGGCGCAAACAGACTCGAGCCGGGACAGCCGCCTCCTATTCGATGTTAATAGTGACGTTATGTCTTCTTGTCTTATGAGGCGAATGATAGACAACAATTGTAAAGTTTCGAATGATAAAGTGAGAGTATGTCGGTTCGTTGAAAGGAAACAAGATGCCACTTTATCCACAAGGCTCTGCTCAAGAGATAGTACCCAATTCAATTGATGTGCTGCTTACTTATCTATACTAAGTACGCAATGGGGTAGCGAGAAGCAGTGAGGTTAGTTTAGTGAGTTATTCGTGTTCCCACGCGGCGAGCTTTGGGGTTGGTGTTACCTGCCCAGGCCTTTTGCACTAGTGCCTGCCTAGGTAGGCAAGTATTACACGCTGGCTACCCACTATAACAGAGGCATAGGCAGGGATCCCAGGCTCGTACTCGCTATTTTTCGCATCTTTAAACTTTAACTAGTGTAAAATGTATATGTACTGTACCTGCCTTTCATTTCTTCAACGACTACTATAGACAGTCTTCCTTCCTTGAAACCCCAACAATGAATACCAACATCTCAAAATCAAAAGAAAAGTTGCTTATAGACGAGTGCTAAGCTGGACTGCATACTTATACATACATGTATATGTATGTGACAGCCGTTCAGTAAGGTACGGTATTTACACTTCCAACTCCCATCCAACAATAGGAAATCCCATATGACAAAGACAGACTCCCCAACTATGTACAACATGGGCTTATATATACCCTGATACTGGCTTTATAGCTCACCATGCCGCGAATCTAGTTCAACGCTTTCAAGGAAAATATTCGAGGGAGTGTGGGTCATATACTATACACACCTGATCGCCATACGCCCCTTTCTGGGCATTGGACTTTCAAACATGACCATGCTCTGTCCAGGTTGTTGTTCAGAGCGGGAGGGCGACACGCTTCACGCCCGGCCAGACGATGATACTCTCGCTAATTGGCTTGAAATGCGAAGGTTGCCGGATAATCGCGTCCTCAGCTTTCTCCCGGCTCGCCTCAGTCCTCGACAGGTCAGCACTGCCCTGATAATGACAGCTCGGACCCAATCCCGCTCCAGTCAGGCCTTGTGAGCTTCGTGGTACGCGCTGGACACGCCGCCGCATCCGCTACACGGGATCGCCCTCCCGTACACGCACTTGTTGCATTTTCCGCAGTGCCACTCTTGCCGCTCACTACAGCTACCGCAGCCTCTGCAGTGCCAAACCTGGTCGCGCTGCTGCCAGCTTCCGATCCGTTCGTTGTCGCCGTAGCAGAAGGAGAAGAACCAATCCCCCTGCTTGTCGCTGAGTCCGAGTCCGAGACGGAGGAGTTGGCGTTGGAGGTCTTCCGTTCGTGCTTCGGGATCTGGTCCATTATATCCCGTCTCCCATGTCGTCCGCCATGCGTCAATCGCCCCATCGTTGCCGTCCGGTACATAGTCCAGGCCGGAGAGAAGATGGTCAAATAGATAATCAAGCGTGATGACCCCGTCCAACTTGTGCTTCTGCAAGTAGGTGATGAAACATGGGTCGAGCTTCGTCGGAAACCCGGAAGCATCGGTGCCGAGAATGTTGTCGAGGGCGATGTTGTTGAAGTTATTCTGGCAGGTCTCATCACAACCACAAGAAGCAATGCAGCCATAACCCTGATTACTGCAGGCACATGTCTGGCAGAGGTGGGAAGCGTGCTCCGGATCCGAATCGTCATGCACATGTTCACATTGGCAACCCGTAGAAGATGGTGCAGGACCCTCGGTTTGCGTCTAACATCAACGTCAATTAAACTGCAAATATGACCGTCTACGAGGGGGGGGGGCACTTCGTGCCGACCCAAAGAACTTAGATAGTTTTCTAGCTTACCTCGGTCGCTTGTGCATCAGGCACGTATTCGGGAACCTGGGCGAAGTCTTGAGTATCCTCGGATTCTTCGACCTCTTCAATATCCTCGGAGAAATCTACCCTGACTTCGGGGGTGGTTTCGGAACCGAAAACACGCCCGTCAACACTACCGTTAACGCTGCCGCCGCCCACACTGCGCGCGTTGACCACCGCAAAAGATTCCTCAGTTGGTAAAGCCCAGTCCTGTTCCCAACGTAGGAACTGCGGGGTTTCGTTGAGCAACCAGGAGTCGTACCACCGGCCAACAGCCGGTCTGTGGCGGAATTCTTCGAAGAATTTCTGTCCCAGCTCCTCCGTAAGACGCTCCAGCGATGTTCGCATCGCACGAACTATGCGCATCCGTTCAGCCTTGTCGTGGGGTGACATGGCGCTCTTCTTAGTAGCCTGAACTTGTCTCATGAATCCACTTGATATGTTGCCTTGGATATCGTCCACTAGCGACTCGGAGATGAACTTCATCATCTGTTCATGTGCAGCTGGATCGTCGGCCGGAATCGCACTCCAGCTGACCGGGCGTGGTGCCGGCCCGCCGTTTGGATGTAGTCGTTTCATTGTGGTGGTTCCGGATCCGTTCCACATTCTTAATTCCTCGGTCAGTTGTGAATCTCGCGATCGGGTAGTGACCTCTCAGTCGCTGGCGATCAGGATGCGCCGATTGCAGAAAGAAGGTAGAATATCGCGATATATCACGGCGAACAGAGGGAACAAGAGGATTAACTACACGAATTCCCACTTTTTACACTAAGGTCACCACGTTTAATACAAGCTGCCTTGCCGGATTACGGATTTATTCTGAGCGCATTCTACGACATGTTCGCCATGATTTGTCAAGTTTGCTGCTATGATTAGTACTAGTCTCCCCCTGAGTCGATCCTTTGACAGGGTACGATTCTAGAAACAGTCAGCAAGGCAGGCTACTAATGCCCTAGTCAGAAGTCAAACCACACCACGTCACTAAGTCCGTTATAAAGACCACTCAGCTGCCTTCCTCGCGAAGATCCAGAAGCCAAGAAACAATCGCGATCAAATATATTTTCCTCCTCCACCACCTCCATATAAGGGAAGTGTGTTATTATATGTAAGTCGCTGCAGCTCCAAGCTTCGCTTAACGTACACTCACCAAGGCTTTTCTTGCTTATTACTGGCAGGCGAATGGCAGCGCAAGTAAGCTACTCCCCCAGTGCGGCTGACAGAAAGTGAGAATTCTGAATTACTTACTTACTATACTATGTATACATAGAACATGGGATGACCTTTCTTTTCAGCTAATATGTTGCTAGAGCAGATGAGGCACAGTACACCACCTAGCCCATGTGTCAAATTTAGACGATAGCGTCACTAACTTGCTGGTCGGCTCGGTAGCCGTGGCTAAGCTAGGCTTGGCGTCATCTGCCCAGTTGCCCTCTGCCTCCGTATAGGTACGGGGATACGTTAGACTACTTTTACCAGGTACAGCGTAGGCGATCGGGAACTCCCGTACGATCCGACAGACTGTTCTCAGAGAGTCATAGTATAACATTATACCCAGCATAGATCAAAATGTCTGATCCACCGTGGTGGGTGCTTTTAATCTGTAACCCTTACCTACGATTCTGCACTTGGTCACATACAGGTGGTAACGAGACTAACGAATCCTGCAACGGCGGGACTTCAATATTAAAACGGCGCTTTCGTCCTCACATTGGCAATAGATCTAGGTCTTTTCCAGTCTAGAATGACCCAACAGACATTTTGTGGCTTTTTCCATACGGGCGGCTCTCATCAAAAACGTCTCCGTGCGAGAGGAAAATAACCAGCATTATATTCCTGCTGTAATAGAACTGATAAGAAGCTTGCAAGTCACAGGACCCGAACGAAGGATCCCATGTTTTTCAACTGCTGTAGCCTCAATGTGATCTATCTATACGGCCCTCACTTACACAAAATAAACGTATCTAGGGCCAACTAGATATTCAATATTCGTTCATACCTACTGCTCTAACCTAAGCGACTACACGTTAGGGAATTCCTGCACAAATTGCAAGGTTTCCCTGTCCAACAAAGGTCCCACTCCAGCTAACACACAACCCACCCCTCATCGGCGCCGAACATAGTAGCCGATACGCAACTGTCGCTCCAACCAACAAGAAGGAACAAAAAGCGCCCGGTTAGCTCAATCGGTAGAGCGTGAGACTCTTAATCTCAAGGTTGCGGGTAAGCTTATCTCCCACACTACACGAATAATCAATTCACGTGCTAATCATGTGATCCACAGGTTCGACCCCCGCATCGGGCTCAATTCCCTGATGCCTCTTATAAACTAAGAGTTGCAACCATCTTTTTCTAATTTTTCTTAATTTTTTTTATTTTTGCGAATTGTTTAGCTATATACGCAAGCTTCGAAGGGCCGGAAGAGTATAGGGCTAATAATTGTGCCACGCCCCACTTTAGTTAGATTTACTAAAGCTTATTAACTAAAGTTAGTGTTAACCATTAATTTAATTATATTATTAAAATAACTATTTTTTAGCACTTATTTTATTAGAATTACCGCAATAGTTTTTTATAGCTTTTTTTATTAAAAATGGCTGCAAAGGCTAGTTTTTTTTATATTTATTATTAATAAGTTATTTTTACTGCGGCTTTAAAAACGTGTTAAATAACTTGTTTAAAATGTTTTTCCGCGGCTTTTATTATTTTCCGGGCTTTTATTTTTTTATTTTCGGCTACTTAATGTATTATAACGCGGCTATTTAATATAGTTAGCACTTTTTTTAATTTTAACGGGGTATTTTTCGTAGTTTTACGGGCTTTATTAATTTTTTCGGCTAATTAAGTGCGTAAAAAATTAGTTTTAGTTTAAAGTAATTTAATATTATAGACTTTATATATACTTAAAGATATATATAATATATGCAAAAGTTTTTAATTTATAAATAATAATAAAATTAATGGCTATTAATTTATAAAAAAAGTTTTTAAGTATTTTTATTATTATATTAAATGCGCGTTAAATATAATAATTGTTATATTATTTAAAATAAAATATAATATAAAATTAATAGCTAAAAAATAAAATTAAAAAAATAATTAAATATAAAAAATTATAATTATTATATAAATATAAAAAATAAAGCACTTTTTAATATTAAAATCTTTTAAATTTATTAAATTTAATAAATTTATAAATTATAAAAATTTTATAAATTTATATTATATAATTTTTTTTAAAAAAATATTAACGCTTAAACAATTATTTAATAAAAATTATAAAATATTTTTTTTAAGCTTGTTTTATAATTATTAATAAAGCGTATTTTATAATATTATTTTTTTTTTTTATTATTTTTTATTTTAAAAAAATTTTTTTTTTTTTATAAGTTTTTTTTTTTATTATATTTTATAAAGTTTAAAAAAAGTCTTGTTTTAATTAAAGAAAAGCTTATATAGTTTACGCGAAATATATTTTTTAATTTAGCTTTAAAATTTTTTTTTGTTTTTTTTATAAATTTTTTAAATTTATATTATATTTTTATATTAATAAATTTTTTAGTTATTATTATTATATTTTAAATTAAAAATTTTATAATAATATTTTAATGTTAATATTATTAAATATAATAAAAAAACAGCTTTATTTTTAAAAAATAAAAAAAAAACTTAAAATAAATTATTAACGTTATAAAAAAAAATAAAAAATATTATAAAAAATTTTAAAAATAAAATAAATAAATAGTTTAAACATTTATATTATTTAAAAATATAAAAAGAATTTTTATATAAAAAAAAAATAAAAATTTTATTGCGCAAAAAAAAGTTTAATTAAAAAAAATAAAAAAAAAAAAAAGCAGTAAAACGTTTAATTAAAAAAAATAAGTGGCTATTTTAAAATTATTTTTACGGTAAATTAAATAATATTAAATATTAATTAAAAAGTTAACCTTGCATTTTTAGTTTAAGCTAATTAAAATATTAGCAATAAAATTAATTTATAATAATTATAATAGTTTTTAAATATTTTTTAAGCTTTTAAATATTATTAGCGTATAAATATTTTTTTTATTTAATAAAATATTTAATATTATTATTATTTTAATAAAAATTTAATATTTTTTTAATTTTATAAATATTTTAATTA